>LR750209.1:179835-208676 GCA_902729485.2 Mus minutoides | reverse complement strand
TAAGTTTTTCCTCTTTAAATGCTTCTACTTGTTTATCTGCTTTTTCCTGTATTTCCTTTTTGTAGTCCTCCATCATCATCCTGACGAGTGACTTTATATCCATGTCCTGTTTTTCTGGTGTGCTGTTGTATCTAGGACTTGATGGGGTGGGTGAGTTTGGATCTGGTGATGCCAAGTACCCTTGGATTCTGTTGCTTTTGTTCTTACGCTTACCTCCTGCCATCTATAACCAAGGAGACCTGGTGTTGGTGCAGGCCAGAAGTGAGAGTCTGAAATGGTCTGGGCCTTTATCTCTGTCCTGGCTGGTGACTCAGGTCGTACGGGATTGGGCAGGAACAGATGCTGCGTTCAGCTGCTCACCTGTGGTCCCAAGACAGCCTGGGGGGTCCTGAGGAGAGTGCGCAGAGCTTGCGCCCGAGCCCTGGGCTGGTGTGGGCGCACAGGACCAGACCGGAAGAGGAAGGGAGAGTCCGTCCTGGGCTGGGCCTCTAACTCTGTCCTGGCTCGTGACTCAGGTCGCATGGGATTGGGCAGATACAGATGCTGCGTTCAGCTGTTCACCTCGATGTGTGCCTAGTGTCCTGGGGTGTGGAGAGTGCGCAAGTGGTCCTATCCGCTGTGTTCAGAGAGGGATGATGGCGGGCAGCCGGCGGAGGGGGAGGTCCTGGCTGGCTGGGAGGGGTCCCAGCCTCTGGTTGGTCTGAGATCCTCTGTTCCAGCTGCTGCTGCAACTGGGCCACTGGACCCTCCACGATTTCAAGGCCCCCGGTGCGCTCCACTCACCTTTAACCCCGAAGTGTGCCTAATGTCCTGGGGTGTGGAGAGTGCGCAAGCGGCCCTATCCACTGCGTTCAGAGAGGGATGATCTGGCATTAATTCTTTAAAAACCTTGTGTATATTATTTATTTCTGTTGTTGCCATGGTGAATATCACTGAGAAAAGCAAGCAGACTGAGATAAATGCTGGTACTATACTTGTTTTCTCCTTTGATTCTGTCTGGGACTCTAACATAGTAATAGTACTGCTGACATTTAGGGTGGGTGGGTCATCCCTCCTCAGTTTAACTTTTTTGAACAGACCCTCATAGGCATATCCAGAGCTGTGTTCTGGTGGTGATTATAAATCCAGTTAATATGACAATAAAGATTAGCCATCGTAGCCCCATTCCTTGTCAGCTTGACCCCAAGACATGTTAGTTAACACACTAACCTTCCATTACTATCCCTAAAGTCTCACTTTCACATCATAATCCAAAATACGTTTAGTTCATCTCTAAGTATTCCTATAGTCTTTAATAATTCCAATATGAAACAAAAGTCGAATGTTTGTTCTGAATTTCAAAGGCTATATTTTAACTTTGAGTCCTTACAAAATAAAAAAAAAGCAATTTATGTGTTTCCAATATATAAAGCAGTAAATAAATATTTCCACCCCAAAATGGGGGGATGGAAGGCTGGTAAGAAGTGCCACTATCAAGGCTAGCCAACTTCTAGCTGAACAACACAAAACCCTTCAGCTCAGTATCTGGCGTCTGAAGTTCACAATGAAGGCATTTGGGTTCTACTAGACGTGAGCAGTCCTCCTCCTGAATCTCTTATACCTGCCCCATGCATAGACTCTTTCTAGGAACAGATGCACCCATTGCCTGCAGCTTTCCTCAGCAGACATCCCACAGTCTTAGCATTTTTGATATCCTGGGATTTCCACTACAGCTTGGGTTTCACCTTCTTGGCTTTATGAGACAGACTGTCAAGATATCTTTACATGGAACATGACCTGTCACACTTGTCTTACTGGCTTTCTGGAATCTCGGTGTAAGCCTTCTTGGCATTCAATCTTATCTGTCAAGCCTGCAATATCCATATCATGTGGACTGTGTTGCCAAGTTCTGCTGCCAGCTCAAAATGTAGCATGTGATAGCATGTTTGCTTGGACTACCATTTAGACAGTGGAAAGCACTTTCCTAAGCAGTTGTTTCCACCCAGACAGTCTATTCAATGGCATTCTCCACTCAAGCTCTCTCTTTTCAACTAATGTACATGTTCACAGGTTGGAATCTTTGACTGGTGTGCTCCTGTCTTCCGAGCATGTTTATACTGGTTTAATGAAGATCAGTAGGTTTATTTTTAATGGTGTTATCTAACAATTTCAATTGCTTTACCATCATTGTTTGTAACTTTAATTTCCCCCACACTCTTTTCCCCACCAAGGTGCACATTTTTCATATCTTTTAAATCCTTCTCCTGCTTTTTCTCTCTATAGATCTGGATAACAGCAATGATCAGTACCCCTGATATAATCTGGATGCTATTATATTTTGAGATTTCCTTTACCTAACATTTCAGCTTTACTCATTTCTCAGCAGCTTTCTAGGACTTCCCCAGCCTGTAGCTCCAAATGATTTTACATTCCTTCGATGAACTCAGTATCTCAAGACCCATGTGGTCAAGTTTATCACAGCAATGGCCCTATTTCTGGTACCAATGGTCCTTATTAGTTATATTTTCCTCATTGCTGTGACAAAATACCTGACAGAAATAACTTGAGCAGAGAAGGATTTATTTTGGCTAAAATTGATTTACTTTAGGTTTGTTGAGTTTGAATGGCATATAGTTCCCCTTGGTAGGGAAGACATGGTGTTAGAAGTCTGCGGTGGCTAGTTCCATAACATCTCCATTAGAAAGTAGAAAAAGATGAATGCTGGTATACACATTGTTTATCCTTCACTCCTTTTCATTCAGTCCAGCCCCCATGGAATAGTGATATCCTCTTTCAGGGTAGGTCTTTCCTCTTCAGTCAAGCCCTTCTGGAAATGCCTCCTAGACAGGTTCAGAGTTGTATCTTCTAGGTGAGTCGAAATCCAGTCAAGTTCATAATAAGGATTAACAACCATACTGTGTATACACTATATCTTAATAATGCATCACTAATTGGACAAACCTTGTTCAAATGCCTGTCAGCTGCGTGTGGCTAGTAGCTAGCATATTGGTTAGCACATGCTGCTTAGCTGTCTAAGTTTAGTATCATTCCTCACAGCAGATACACATTTTCATATTATGTGAAAATTATATCCTTATCATTTATACATCCATTTCAGCTGTTCTAAATTTTGACAAAGCTTGCTGTTCAGACATGGATGAGTCTGTTCAACTTGTTTTAAATATCTTGATTCTTAGAGGGTGGAGAGCTGGCTCAGTTGGGAAAGGGATGTTGTGTAAGCACACGGATCTGAGTCTGGATCTGTGACACAAGTTTAAAAGTTGGGCAACAAAGACATTTATCTGAAACCACTGTGCTAGGTGAGGGTCGCCAGGCAGAGGCAGGATGATTCCTGGAGCATATAGGCAGGCCAGTGTGGCTGAATCAGTAAGTGTATATCTCAAAGAAATTTTGTCATAGGTTTCCTTTAGAGTGAGAACTTTTTATTTATTTCAAATGATTTACTTTATAGAGGAATTTCCCAAGCTTCTTAAGCACTATCTAAGCCAGGAAACACCTATATATCGTACCAATATAGGAATTTAGTTGGAACTCAAACCTCAGTCCTCCTGAGTGACAAACAGCCGGTGAATAGTGAAATGGGATAATGTTGGGTCTGGAATATAATTTTTTCTTTATGGAAAGGACAATGAATTTACCTTCTCTCAGACATTTAATTGGAAATTATTTTATTTATTAGAGTAATATCACTATGTCAGAATATATCTTACCTCTAATTTCAGGATGAAATGTATATATGAACACATGCATTTGCTCTAGATTAAAGATAGAAAACATAAATATAAACATATATTTTATAGGCGGTGTCCTTGAAGAGCACGATGAGATGACAAAATTTGGATCTCATGTACTTACATTTTAGCATCCATGGTTGCAAAGAGGATGAAGACCCAAGGACCACTGAATGACTTGTAGATCATCAGAGACCAAATATACTTGACTCATGAACTCCAATCATTTGATTTTAGTACACAGAGTTTCCTCCTGTATGTCTTATTTTCTCCTATTGTTCCTCTTCACTTTAATCTTAGTTCTGGCTTTGTCTGGTTTTCATGTGAATATCAAGTCCTTTGGCTAGTGCTCATATAAACTGGTGGCTTTAGGCTTGCTAACTTCTTAGTTAAATTTTATAGAATTTATTATTTTCCTAGTGGTAAACTTTTATGTCTGTCAAGATGTACCAAACACATTCTAATTGTATTACTTCATTTTATTGGATACACTATAAGGCCATCGAGTAATCAACAAGCATAAACATTAGAACTTTGTTAAAAGAAAAGAATAGAGGGACTGAATTCCTAAAGGAGGTCAACAGGATATATTACTGCCTGAGACAGGAAAAGGAAGGATGTATTCAAACCTAACAGAATGAATACCAAGAAATGAGGACACTCTAGTTAGGGAACGTGGGAAGGTCCCATCTGTGAGCAATCTTAACTACTGGGCCATCTACAGATTTGTTCTGTAGAGAGTGAGGACACAAGCACTGGTCTGTATGTATATGTGCACACATATGTATGAATAAGTACACTCAGCTGAATGATGACATGTTTAAACTGTGTTGTTAGTGCATAACTGTTTTAATAAAATCAGTATATCTAAGGATAGGGAAATGGCTCATTGGTTTAAGAACAATGGCTGTTCTTGTAGAGGACATGGGTTTGATCCCCAGTACCCATGTGGTGGCTAACAACCATCTGTAATCTCAGTCCCAGGCCATTATGCCTTTTTCTGGCCTCCATTCGTAGGAGGCATGTATATGGTACATATAAATCCATGATAGCAGAATCCTCATACACATAAAATAAAATAATAATAAATCTTGTAAAAACAGATAACTATAGCAGAGATAGTCAAAACTGGAAGGCTAGATAAGAAACGGTTTCAATTGGTTATGAAACTGTTTATCTAGGTATGATAGAAAAGATAATTTGGGTATTAAGTGCAGTTGCTTAGGATCATTGCTGGAAGATTTAGAAGTTCTAAGGTCAAGCTCCCACTTACAAGGGTCCTTGAGTTGTCATCCAGGATATGTAACCAGGCAATCAGAGGTCTAAACTTATGGGTGATACTAACATCAGCCAGAGCTGAGATCTCTAAGAACAACACACATTTAATGCTTGCCTCAGAGCAAATAGGAGCAACACATGGCTATAAATACCATGCCTGAAATTGTTGTGAAATTGGTTTTGAGCCAGATCACACAGATAAGAGATACACGTGATACAGATGATTTGAGGACTGACTCAAAAGACTGACTTACTAGATTCACATCTAATCTTACACTTTGTCATCAAAATCCCCAAACGTATAATTTAGAAATGACCATGAAATCTATAAGTCATCCTCCTCTAGGCTTTTTAAAAAAACACAAGTATAAACCACTTAGTGACAAATCGCAGAACTAGGAGGAGTTAGCAAGAAAGACAACCACACAACTTTTCTAATGGGTATTAAAGACGAGTCTAGTAAAGGAACACAGTATGCTCCTGGATATAAATATTCAATGTCTTGTAGATTAACAGTTGTTCCAAGCTTAGGCATGAAATCCAAATTAAATTGAAAATTGTCCTATTTATTTTAAAGTTAATAAACAGACAAGAACCACATAAATCATTAAGATATTCAAGAAAAGGCCTACAGTTATTAAAAACATTCCATATTTCATGATGCCAATGAGTGCTTCTGCAAGAACCAAACATAGTCATGGAACTCTCTATATAGACATGGGGCCATACTCTAGAGCCTAGTGTGTCATAGGAGAAAGAAAATATTTTTAATATTTTATTACAGAAATTGGAAGAAAATCACACCACATACTTACAATAGATATAAGTTCCAGACAGAGTTAAGTATTGAAAAATGTAATGTGTGTGTGTGTGTGTGTGTGTGTGTGTGTGTGTGTGTGTGTGTGTATGTGTTAGCAGATGCTGGCGAGGATGTGGAGAAAAAGGAACACTCCTCCAATGCAAGCTGGTAAAACCACTCTGGCGATCAGTTTGGCAGTTCCTCAGAAAATTGGACATAGTTCTACCGCTATATCCAGCAATACCACTCCTGGGCATATACCCAGAAGATGCTCCAACATATATTAAGGACACATGCTCCACTATGTTCATAGCAGCCTTATTTATAATAGCCAGAAGCTGGAAAGAACCCAGATGTCCCTCAACAGAAGAATGGATACAGAAAATGTGGTACAATTACACAACGGAGTACTATTTAGCTATTAAAAACAATGAGTTTATGAAATTCTTAGACAAATGGATGGATGTGAAGGATATCATCCTAAGTGAGGTAACCCAATCACAAAACACACACACACGATATGCACTCACTGATAAGTGGATATTAGCCTAGAAGCTCAGAATCCTTCTTAGAATGGGGAACAAAATACCCATGGAAGGAGTTACAGAGACAAAGCTCAGAGCAGAGACTGAAGGAATGACCATCCAGAGATGGCCCCACTTGGGGATCCATCCCATAAACAACCACTAAACCCAGACACTGTGGCAAATGCCAACAAGAGCCTGCTGTCAAGAGCCTGATATAGCTGTCTCCTGAGGGCCTTTGTCAGTTCCTGGCAAATACAGAAGTGGATGCTCACAGTCATCCCTTGGACGAAGCACAGGGTCCTCAATGAAGGAGCTAGAAAAAGTACCCAGGGAGCTGAAGGGATCTGAAGCCCCATAGGAGGAACATCAATATGAACTAATCAGTACCCCCAGATCTCCTTCGAACTAAACCACCAGTTAAAGAAAGCACATGGTGGGACATGTGGCTCTAGCTGTATATGTATCTGAGGATGGCCTAGTCCATCATCAATGGGGGGAGAGGCCCTAAGTCCTGTGAAGGTTCTATGTCCAGTATTCCAGGACTGGGAATGGGAGTGAGTGGGTTGGGGAGCAGGGCGAGGGGAAGGGGATAGGGGCTTTTGGAGGAGAAACTAGGAAAGGGGATAACATTTGAAATATAAATAAAAAAAATCTGCAAAAAAAAAAAAGTGTGAAGCAGAGACTGAAGGAACGACCATCCAGAGACTGGCACCCTTGGGGATCCATCCCATAAACAACTACCAAACCAGACACTATTGTGGATGACAAGAGTTTGCTGACAGGAGCCTGAGATAGCTGTCTCCTGAGAGGCTCTGCCAGTACCTGACAAATACAGAAGTGGCTGCTCACAGTCATCCTTCACAGAATCCTTCTTAGAATGGGGAACAAAATACCCATGGAAGGAGTTACAGAGACAAAGCTCAGAGCAGAGACTGAAGGAATGACCATCCAGAGACGGCCCCACCATAGTGTCTGGGTTTAGAATTCATTGGATGGAGCACAAGGTCCCCAAAGAAGGAGCTAGAGAAAGTACCCAAGGAGCTGAAGGGGTTTGTAGCCCCATAGGAGGAACAACAATATGAACTAACCAGTACCCCCAGAGCTCCCTTGGGACTAAACCACCAGTTAAAGAAAACACATGGTGGGAAACATAGCTCTAGCTGTATATGTAGCAGAGGATGGCCTAGTCCGTCATCAATGGGAAGAGAGACCCTTGGTCCTGTGAAGGTTCTATGCCCCAGTATAGGGCCAGGAAGTGGGAGTGGGTGAGTTGGTGAGCAGGGAGAGGGGTAGGGGATAAGGGGTTTTCGGAGGGGAAACTAGGAAAGAGGATACCATTTGAAAAGTAAATAAAGAAAATATCTAATAAAAAAAGTGGTAATAGAAGTCTGATATTTGTAAATGTGTAGGCATTGAAACCTAGGTGGAAGGTAGAACATAATTTTGAGTTCATGAGGTATAAAAACTTCTGTATATTAAAAAAATACCGTAAATTGAGAAAGCATAGGCAACATAGGAAAAATTTTGCAAACAGATGTCATAGCAAATACAAAAAGTTTTCATGAATTAATGAATAAAAGTTATGCTGGCTGAATTTGTATCCATTTGACATAAACTAGAGTCATCAGAGAGAAAGGAGTCTCAGTTGAGAAAATGCATCCATGCTTCCCACCATGTGTTTTCTTTGTCCAATTAGTGATCGATGGGGGAGTGCCCAGCCCACTGTGGTTGGTGCCATTTCTGGGTTGGTAGTCCTGGGTTCTATAAAAAAGCACGCTGAGCAAGCCAGAGGAAGCAAGCCAGTAAGCAGAACCCCTCCACGACCTCTGCATCAGCTCCTGCCTCCAGGTTCCTGCCCTGTTTGATTTCCTGTCCTGACTTCCTTTGATGATGATTGGTGATATTGAAGTGTAAGCCAAATAAATAAATAAATAAATAACCTTTTTCCTCCCTAACTTGCTTTTTGGACATGTGGTTTTGCTGCAGCAATAGAAACCCTAACTAAGATAAAAGCTAAATATATTAATAGAAAAAACAGACAATAAACCTGCAATTCTCAAGTGAAATATACCAATGGGTAGACGAGGCATTCATAAATACAAAGACTATATGTCTCACAATCATTCCAACAATCAAAAAAAGTAACTAGACACTATGTTTACCAATCACGTCACTATTTAAAATAAAGTTTATTTTTGTTTTTTGTTTCCTTTTTTTTTTTTAAAATTAGGATGAGGGAGATTCAAGTTAGAAAGGACATCTTACCATCCCTTGGTTTTTGTTTGTTTGTTTTGTTTTGTTTTAATTGATTATTTGGAAATCTCACATTATGCACCTTAATCGCACTCATCGTCCAGTCCTTTCATGGCCGCCCACCCTCACCCATGACTTTAACCCCCTTTCAAAAGAAGAAGAAAAGGAAAAAAAAGTACATATATAGTTTGTGTTGTTCAGATACTCACTGGAGCACGGTCAAACTCCTAGTGGCCAGTCCTGTATACAAGGGAAGGTGAGTCTTTCTCCACCCGCACCCCAGCCAAAGCCATCAACTGTAAACAGCCATGCTGGAGTGGAGATGAAGGTCTGAAGTCGAGGATCTGAACCAGCTCTCCCATGTGCCAATGCCATGCTGGTGTGGGATGTGCCCATAGAAATAAACATGTTTCAGTCTAGACCAACCACGGATATCACTTGGTCTTCAGTAGTTAAACAGGCCACAGACATTAACACAGGACCGTGGCCATATTAGGACCACTGACCCACACTCATGGCTCTTAACACCTGTACACCACATGCCTCAATGTGACCTCAGGTGGCTACACATGCTACTCACATCTAGATCCGCCCACTGCTCCAGGACACCAAGGCTCAAGGCATCAGTCATTAGCACCGACTGTATACAACATTCATATGAATCTCAGGTTTCTTCACGGTCTGGGGCCTCATGCAATGACACCAACATGGCCTCCAGTGGCATAATGGAGGTTCTTCGAGGAGGTCCAATCCAGGAAGTGAATCTTACCTCATCTTGGGCTTTCATCCTTACCCCAAACCAGGGCGATCCCCCAGTGGTCAGGTAGCAGCTTGTTCAAAGGCTGAGATTGAGTCTGCATGAGGTCCAGCCTGATGCACGCCTCTCTACAGACTTTATGCTATCTCTCTTTCCTATCTCTCCATCATGTATTTGTTCATCTTAATTTATCATGTATTAGTTCACCTGTGCAATGATGGTAGGGTGACCTCCAATCATTTGTTATTGAGGGGTTAATGGTACAATATTATTGAAGAGCACTTTACCAACATGAATGAAAAAATGTGAGAAGTCTCCTTGATCCATATTTTCTAAGAATATGTATCAAAGGAATATCAAAGGGGAGTGAAAATTACACTCTTTATAATGCTACTTTTTTCTTTATAATTATAACACTGTTCTAATAGTAAGTGTGAGAAAAATCTAACATGCAATAAATTGAGGACTGGCTGTATAAATTTTGGTAAATTAATACATTACTGTATGCAAACCTAAAGAATCGTTCTCAAATGTAAATCAAGAATTAAAAAAATTAAGAGTTAAAATAAAAATAAGTATATTCTATTTTATTTTACTTTTTAATGTCTAAATCAGTAAAATGTTACGTCTGACCCAAGGAGTGCTGTAGTAAAGCTGGTGTTTATTAGCATCTTAGTGAATGAGTCAGTGTAATAATGTTGCCTCGCTTATGAAACTGGCTAGTGTCCTAAAAAACAGCAATGTTTCTCCTTAGGAAATATCAGCAGTTCAAACTGGAAAGTCATCTATGCCTCAGCATGAATCCTCAATAGTCCTATAAACCTTAACAAATAATGAAAAAAAGGAGTTGAACAGATTTAAGTCTTATAAATAACCCCACTTGGGACACTAGACTTGTTTAATCTGAGAAGATGTGCTGTGCGACTTCTTATAGGATGTCCAAGTTTTAGGCATTCTTTCTAAACAAGCCAGATGATGAAGTATCTATGCTAGAAGACAGAGAAACAAACTGAAAGAAGACTGAAGAACTGTGAGATAAATTTCACGAGTATATGAAACATACATTAAAGCATCAGAGAAAAAAGGTAAGATTGGGAAAAAAAGGAAATACTGAAGCAAGCATTGCTCTGAATTAGTGAGATGAACACTTAGCCATGGGTCCAGGGAGTTCTAGGAGTGCCCAGTGCTTTTGCATTAAAGACATCACACTTTAAATTCTTCAAAATGGACAAAACTGGAGACAAAGTGAAATTTTTGAAAAAAAAAAAAAAAAAAAAAAACCTAGAGAGAAAAAAAAAACCACTTAATCTTTAGCAAAACAAGACTACCAATTGTTTTCAATTAGCAATAATCGTACCTCGGATCAACTTCATTGGCTATGATACTGCCACTGAGCAAAGCTAAGACTAAAAATTGTAATGGATGTTTTACCAAAAAATAGAAAAAGAAGAGATTAGTGGAATGAGATATTTAGTGTAGAAGGAAATCAAAACGAGAAAGCAAACACACCTCTCTAGTTTCTTTTTTTTTTTTTTTGGTTTTTCGAGACAGGGTTTCTCTGTATAGCCCTGGCTGTCCTGGAACTCACTTTGTAGACCAGGCTGGCCTCGAACTCAGAAATTCGCCTGCCTCTGCCTCCCGAGTGCTGGGATTAAAGGCGTGCGCCACCACGCCCGGCCTCTAGTTTTATATTCAGAGAAAACATCCTTCAGAAGTGAAAGAGAGAACCAACAGGGTGGGTGGAGCCCATCAAGCAAAACTGTTTCTATCTATCTTTTTTTTTTTTTTTTTTTTTTACAAACCCTTGTGTCAAGGGCTGACTTTCAATAGATCGCAGCGAGGGAGCTGCTCTGCTATGTACGAAACCCCGACCCAGAAGCAGGTCGTCTACGAATGGTTTAGCGCCAGGTTCCACACGAACGTGCCGTGCGTTCAGCGAGCAAAACTATTTCTATCTTCAGAGGTCATGACTGTCCATGTAGATGGCATACCACTCAAAATGATGAGAATTAGGAAGGCATAGAAAGTAAATATCTAAATGAACCAAGACAGCACAGATTTCAGGTAAACACAGAGGTTAATGAGTCAGAATTACTAATTCAGAAATCAACTCGCATGCCCATGGCTAACTATTTTAAACAAAGATTCCAAGATTATTTAGTGGGAAAAACATTCTCTCCAAATTGTACTTGCAAAGCTCAAGAGCCACGTTCAGTTGACTGAACCTGGTTCTTACAGTGTAGCAAATATAAAACCTCAAATCCTGGCCCAAATTGTGTTCTTGATGGATCTCACCAAGTATTTCAGCAATATTAACTTTGCACATTTCAGAAAACAGAAGAGGGAGGCTGGTGACATGGCTCAGCGGGTAAGAGCGGGTAAGACTGCTCTTCCGAAGGTGATGAGTTCAAATCCCAGCAACCACCCGTAATGACATCTGATGCCCTCCTCTGGTGCATCTGAAGTCAGCTATAGTGTACTTATGTATAATAATAAATGAATCCTTGGACCGGAGAGAGTGGGGCCGACTGGAGCGAGCGGGGCCGACCTGAGCAAGTAGGGTTGACCGGAACGAGGAAAAAAACAAAAAAACAGAAGAGGGAATTTTGACAAATTAATTTTACTAGACATGTATACAGTGGCCCATGAATAAAACTATGTGAGGAGAACTTTTGAGATAACGCCAAGGAAATAAGCAAAGGTCTGGAAATCTCCTTAACATGGGTTGTTCTTGGAACAGGCTTTCAGGACCATCTAAGGTGTGATAAATAGGAGTGGAGTTTATTTAGATTATCCATTATCTTACCCATTAGTATGCACAATGATATTTCAAAGGACATGTTGATCACATGACTATATACAGACTAAACTCCTGTCACCTTGCCCTGGTTACTGTATACAGCCTGAATGCAAGTGAACTTTGCCAAACCCTCAGAATACCCTCAGAATATAAATTGTCTGATGACTTGAGTAAAGATAGCTATTGCATGAGAGTTGTTTGCCTCATTTTTAGGCTCCAGTCTCCTAGATTCATGTCACCAACTAGAACACTAACTAGTACACTAGGCAGTAACTAGTATACTAACGCCAAACCCAGATGAGGGCAACAGAAACAAGAAAACAAGCGCAAGGATCCAGTAAACGAAGAGCTTTTGAGTTAAGATGCAAAAATTCTTAACAAACAGTAGGAAATCAATATAAGAATATGTATAAAGAACTCTATATCACAGCCATGTGACACTGATTACAAGGTAGGTTTAACAAGAATACATTTTTTGTTTGTTTGTTTTTTGTTTTTTGAGACAGGGTTTCTCTGTATAGCCCTGGCTGTCCTGGAACTCACTTTGTAGACCAGGCTGGCCTTGAACTCAGAAATCTGCCTGCCTCTGCCTCCCAAGTGCTGAGCTTAAAGGCATGTGCCACCACTGCCAGGGTTAACAAGAATAAATTTTATCAATGTGATTTACCTCAAGAGAGAAAATGAAGCCATGTCATAGTACCAGTATATGCAGGAAAACAATTTGACAAAATTTGACATTAATTCCTCATAAAATCTCTCAGCAAACTAGGAATAGACTGGCGTTTCTCCCCCTTGATACAGACATTAACAGAAACACTCTAGAAAACATGTTACTCTTTCTCTTTCTCTTTTTCTTTTTCTTTCTTTTTCTCTTTCTTTCTTTCTTTCTTTCTTTCTTTCTTTCTTTCTTTCTTTCTTTCTTTCTTTCTTTCTTTCTTTCTTTCTTTTATTTTTTTCTGAGACAGGGTTTCTCTGTGTAGCCCTGGCTGTCCTGGAACTCACTCTGTAGACTAGGCTGGCCTTGAACTCAGAAATCCAACTGCCTCTGCCTCCTAAGTGCTGGCATTAAAGGCGTGCACCACCACGCCCGGCTGAAAACATGTTTCTTAATGGTTGAAAACTTAATAATTTGTCCCTATGATCAGGGACAAAGAGAGGAAAATGCTTCTGGGCCAGAATCATCGATGGTATCAGACAGTGCAGGAAGACATGAAGAGGTAAGGAATAAAGATTAAGAGGGAAAATGTAAACTACCTTTCCATTTTAGATGGAAAGACTATTAAGAACATCCCAAGGATGGATCCCATTGGACTGAGCACAAGGTCCTCAATGGAGGAGCTAGAGAAAGTACCCAAAGAGCTGAAGGGGTTTGCAGCCCCATAGGCGAACAACAATATGAACCAACCAGTACTCCCAGAGCTCCCTGGGCTCCAGCTGCATATGGAGCAGAGGATGGCCCTGTCAGACATAAATGGGAGAAGAGGCCCTTGGTTCTGTGAAGGCTCTATGCTCCAGTGCAGGGGAATGCCAGGGCAGGGAAGTGGGAGTGGGATGGGATAGGGAGTTTTCGGAGGGGAAATGAGGAAAGGGGATAACATTTGAAATGCAAATAAAGAAAATATCTAATAATAATAAAAAAAGAACATCCCAAGGAACTGATGAAATCATAAAATAATAATGGAACTAAGAAGCAACAATATCAAGCTGTCAGGATACAGACTTAATATAATGACCAATTGTTTTCCTATGTACCAGTAATAATCAATAAAATGATATTTGCAAGTATACTGACAACAATGAAATACATAGGGGCTGGAGAGATGGCTCAGTGCCTAAGGGCAATAGCTGCTCTCCCAAAAGTTTCAGGCTAATTCCTAGCATCCATATCATGCCTCATAATGGTCTGTAACCCCAGTTCCTTTTTAACCTTTGTGTGCATCAGGCATGCAAGTGACATGGACATATATAGATGCAAAACATTCATACACATAAAATTAAAATAAATACATAAAAATTAAAAATGACACATGCTGGAACAAATCTAATCATACCACATACCAAATCTTTATGCAGAAAATTAATATCTTGATGAAAGAAATAGAAAAATCTGAAGAAATGGAGACTTGTTCTATGTTTATGGGTTGGTAGTTCAAGCACCCCCTAAATTTGGTCTATACATCACAAAGTCAACTCACAACTACAAAGTAGCTTCAAAGTTTATATAAAATGGCAACACCTCTCCAATAACTAGAATAATACTAAAGAGCAACACATTGGAGGACATTTCATAAAAGAATGAATGGCAACAAGGATATTAAGGTGTTCAACATTGTTTTTAGGAAGTTACGCATTAAAACAATGGGTGCACATGTATCAGAATGACTGAAGGGGCTGGGAGATGGACCAGTTGCTAACATGTTTGCCATGAAAGCATAGGAAACTATATTTCAACCTCCCCAGCCCCCAAATAGAAGCTAGATATTGCAAAGTGTGCTGTAATATTGGTGCTGAGGAATTGGAGATGGGTTGTTCTGGAGCTTGCTGGCTAGCCATCCTTTTCAAATTGGTGATCTCCAGCTTCAGAGAGACCCTGACTCAAAAAATAAGGTGGAGAGTGATAGAGAAAGACACCAAATGTTGACTTCTATACACTATGCAATGCACTTTCCCACAAACACACAAACACACACAGACACACACAGACACACACACAGACAATCACACACACACACACACACACACACACACACACACACACACACAAAGAAAACCAGAATGGCTTAAATCTAAAACATTAACAGTACAATGGCCAATGGCTGGTCATGTTATGGAGTAATGAGACAGACATTGCTGAGTTCTAATGATCAGAATCTGTTCATTATTGAGTTGTTTATCACTGGTAAGGACAGAAACTAGTACAACTATGTTGGAAATAAGACTGGCAGCTTCTTACAAAGGCAAACACAATCTTGTCATAGGATTATGTTGCCTGAGTACTTACTAATTCAATTTAAAAAGATTGAAAATCTGTGTGTGCCTATGTGTAATAGCAATATCCACATTTGCTAAACATGGGACCAATATTGCTGATTAAATGAATTAATTGGGAGAATGGACAGTTGGATTATGGTACATCCAGACAACAGAATAACTTGTAGTGATAAAAACAAAAAAGATTAATCACCATCCCTAGGAAACAGAGCAAATATTTACTTAAGCACTGTTTAGTGAAGTAAGGCTACATGTTGTATGTGTGCAATTATAAGAGTTTTAAAATAAATGGTAAAACTATGAAGACAGTAAATGTCAATGCTACATGCTCACAAGGGGAAAAGGGGAGCTTTGTGGGTAAAGCATAGAGGGGTTTTGTTTGAGTGGAACAACTCCTTTTGTGGTTGTAATGGTGGGTATGTGAGAACTATGAATACCTCAAAATCTAGAACTTTTTATAGCATAAAGAGTAAAATTATGTATTTTTTAATAAAAGAGACAGGGTTGCATGTAGCCCAGGGTGGCCTTGAACTCACTATATACCCAAGAATGACTGAACTCCTGAATTCATTCTTTATCTCCTGATTACTGGGATTACAGGCCTCCATCACCAAACCTAGTTCTATATAGTATAGGGATTCAACCAACTATACAATGTAGGGTTCCATGCATAATAGGCAGGTACTCGGCCAATGGAACCATTCCCAGATGAATGTAATTAAAAATAAACTGTAGTAATCCAAGATAAAATGCTGAATATAACAAAAAAGCCAACTGCATGGTGGGCATATAATACATTTAGTGGAAGAAATGTTGATTGAAATAACTGGGAATGAGTAAATTCTGTAAACCAAGTCCCAAGTGGCTGTATTTAACCTTTATGCTCTAGTTAATGAAGTCCTTTTCAAGGGAATATGAGTTATGCAGGTAGCACCACATGTGTTCACCACTACCACGTTCAAGCGATCCAGCTGGCTTTCTCTCCATTGGAGTGGGAGCTTGTGATAGTCAAGTGGGAGAGGTTAGAATCACCTAGGTAGAAGTAGATTATATTTGGAGACATCATAGTGAATGCGTGTTTAACTTGTATCAATACATGTATGAGTAGAATATTGAGAAACATGCACATGTTCAGATGAGAGCATTTTGGAGTTAGACATTGAAGCAACAATACACATGACAAGTTGGTTTTGCTCCCAGTACCATGCTCCAGCAGAAGGAGCCAGGCTTCCTGGCAGAAGGCCCACTTGAAGACTGGGCTGGAAATATACAAGGAAAGCATGGAGTTCCAAAGTAAGAATGTTCCTCGGAAAACTTAAACACATTCTATAGGACAGAGGTAACTGAAGAGGCATAAGATCTAACAGAAGCAGTTCCTAGTGGCCAAGGCTAGAACAATCTGAGACAAATAAGAAATTAGGATAGGACTACCTGAAAGCATCAGTAAAATTCACAAGTCTATTCAGATTTAATTTGTAGAATAAATTAAGAATATTTTTTTCAAAAACCACTTAAAAATTTGATCAAAATAATTTCTCATATATAAAATTTTAAGTAACTTATTGGACACTCTTCAAAAAGAGGTAGCAAGCAGAACTTCCCTTCCCTTGTTTGTAGGCTGCATATGGTGACTTCATTGGAAAGAGGACCTTGTTCACTAAATAATTGTATTTAACATCATGATCTAGTTAATGAAGTCATTTCCAAGGAAACATATGTACACAGTGCACATAGGAAAGAGTCGTTTAATAGTGGTGAAAATGAATAAACAAGCCTTAGCTGTATGATAAGAAGGGATACTGAGTGTGGGGCACAAGGGGTACATTCAGGACCTTCCTCACCTTTGAAAACTGGTTGAAAACAAGCTTTTAAAAAAGTTATTTTCTCCAGGTTGCTGAGTACTTCCCTCCCTGTATATTTAAGTACCCCAAATTATTTATAATGAATTTATACTACTTTCAAAGCCAGAAGAGGTTTTTCTTTAATAATTGTGTGCACACACACATATTGTGTTGTGTTGGAGATCAAACTGAGACCCTTGGGAAATCTAAAAGTGTACCAGTGTACCATACCCCTCTGTTAAATGATTGGTTTTCTGAGGGTCAGAGGAAAATTCTTTTAGTCTCTGTTTCCTTACCTCTTGTAGTGCTGTTCTCTCAGTACTAAGCCAATAAATCTTGTTGAAGTTATATACACTCAAATCTTCATAGTAAAAATCAACAGCGTGATACATACGTTCTGATTTAATGAGATCATCTACAGGCTCAAAATATGAACAACAACATCAAAAAAAACCCCCACAAAAGTCTGAATAAGTCCAAAATGGTGATCTATTGAATGCCCACAGACCTAGCTTTTGCTGAAGAGGACCACCAGGTGAGGGGTCACACCTATGTCTATTGGTTTGGTCACAATCAACTGTCTGGTGAGAAATCATAAGGACACTAAGTAAAACTTCTATTTCCGCAAGAGTGAGCTTTAATGCCATTTATTTAGTGAAGAATAAAAACTTGGTTTACACCTGAGTCTATTTTTGTTGAGAGAAACTGAGACACTTGCCAGGGGATGCCAGGCCTTTTTGCCCCAGTGCATTGCTTTACCTCTCTGCCTCTTTTCAATAATATAATCAGTTCAAACCAAGTCATTGAAGCTGTCTTAATTTTATGAAGATTTAAGGTTACTCTTGCCCTTATGCCCTTCATCGGAGCCTGTAGCCAAGGGCAGGCAACCAGGAGCACAGCAAGGCCACCCAAACTCTGCCTGCTGCACGAGTGGTGGCCACGTGCACAGTGCAGCAAGGCCACCCAAACTCTGCCTGCTGCATGAGTGGTGGCCACGTGCACAGTGCAGATCCTAAGGGTTTCCTCCACACCCAAGAGCATAACTGGAAATGCTTCTGTTTGGGGTCAGGCTTTGTGTGTGGATATGCCAAACAGCACAGGCCGCTTGGTCCTGGAAAGTGACCTTCTTTCGACATCCTTTTGTTTGTAGAAACAAAATGCAAACAGAGAGCCTGTCCTCAGCTGGCAACAGCCTGGTGTTCACAAGAGTTGGATGGCTGTTCACACCTGTTCTTACATATCCCTAGGTGTTCTGGGAATTCCCTCTTTGGCTCTCTTCTGGTCTTTGCATCCCTAATATTGATATTTGGAGATAACAGTTCCTAATAGTCCCGATTTTTTTTTAAAAAATTCTTTTCTGTGGGGACTTTGATAAAACTGATTTGAGATAACATTCTCCCATTTCCAAATGAGGAGAAAAGGAAACAGACCAAATGTTCACCGGTAGACATAAACTCAGAGTACAAACTCGCTTTCCGTAAGAGGTCATTTAAGTGAATGTTTGTGGTGGATTCAAACCACTCCCCATACCCAGCGGTTCACAGGCTCTCCAGACCATAACCCACTGCAGGAGGCTTTTGATTGCAATGCAACTTGTATGAGTTGCAGTCTTTTCTGTTAATTTAGCATTAGAATTAAGTTGTCAAATGAATCTCATCTTTATTTGCTTTACAGTGTCTTCGTGGTTAATGCTGGCTTTATGAACATCTGTTTCCCTCACAGTTGTTGACCCATTACTTTTATGAGCTGTACATATTTTAGAGAGATTTACTGCTGACCTTTGCTGGCGAGTTGAATGTTTTTGTTGTCAGTAACATTTCCATAATTGATGCCATAGTTACTGCCACCGGGATAGCACTTTTAAATGAGAAATGTTTGGGGGTGGGGTATATTTTTGCTTAAACACATTAAATCAGACAGACACCACTTTAAAACTGTGTGGCTTTGGAGAAAAGGAAGGGTGTTAAATCTTGCAGCATTAAGATGGAAGTAAACCAGCACTCAATTTTCCTCTACTTTGGAACAGTTTGAAAGTTTTGTATGCTACAGTGATGATTTCTCTCTAGGTACTTGTCACGTTACAATATGGCTGAGGCACCTGCACTCCTCTTTTGTGACCATTGATCAATCCACCAATCCAAGTATTGTTACCTGCACATTCGGCTTTTCTCTGTGTTGGGAAGAAAGGGAGAAAAGTACAAAACAAAAACCTTGGTTATAGAGTCAGACAGTAGGAAGGGAAACCAGCACCCAAGACTTTCACGCCCTACCTGGGAGAGACAGTTTTGGGTTCCTACTGTATGTCAGAGTTCTAGCACAGAGTGGTGGGAATGCAGGCTCTCAGTCACTGATGGAAGTGGCAGGGAGCTCAAGACAGCTTCATCTCACTGGGTGAATTTACTGCTGGGAGGGTGAAGGAGTTAGGATGCTCGAAGGAGCAGGGTGAAAAGCCTTTGCCATGATGGTGACAATGCTGTCTTTAAACCAGTTTTAGAGAACTGTCCTTTACTTGATATGGTCTATCCAGTTGACAACACAACTGGCTCACGTTCTCAGTAAAAAAAAGAAAAAATTATTTGCCCCTTGGTCTTGCAAACTTTATATGCCCCAGTACAGGGGAACACCAGGGCCAAGAAGTGGGAGTGGGTGGGTAGGGGAGTAGGGTGGGGAGAGGGTATAGAGTACTTTAGGGATAACATTTGAAATGTAAATAAAGAAAATATCTAATAAAAATTATTTATAGCTAGGCAGTGGTGGCGCACGCCTTTAATCCCAGCACTTGGGAGGCAGAGGCAGGCAGATTTCTGAGTTTGAGGCCAGCCTGGTCTACAGAGTGAGTTCCAGGACAGCCAGGGCTACACAGAGAAACCCTGTCTCGAAAAAACCAAAAAAAAAAAGAAATTATTTATAATTACGTGTAAGTTTTTTTCTTCTGTATTTGAGTAAGTGAACGTACTGAGTGTGCTGTTGACCAGGGCGTGGTCTTTCTTCTATCTGAGTGCTTCTTTAGCCCTCAGGAAAGAGAAGGGTCTGAGCGAAAGGCACCAGACACCATCTGAGAACTTTGTATTAGAAATAACACTATTGAGGTCCACCACTACATAGTCTGTGATGTAAAGTTATCCAAGTATATATGCATGGTAATGATCTCATCTTCTCTACCTCAGGAAGCATTGTGATTCACAGTTAAGGCAAGGCTGTTGGACATGGCTTTTAGCATCTGTGTTGTTTGTTAAGAGAGGAACAATAACATCTTGGGTTTGCCCTTTTATCATGCTTGCCAAAGTTGACCTTTGCTTTCAACATCGTGGTTGAAATAGAACATATTCTTATTGTAAGTATTTTAGGAGACATATAAAAGTAGGCAAAGTAGACAAAAAATAATTACTTGCCATGAAATGTGACTACTTCCATCATTTAAAAATATTTCCACTTCTTTTGTGTTTATGTGTGTGTACTTGCTCACATGTATACAAATATGCATGTGTAGACTTGACCTCAGTTCATTCCTCATACGCCACCCCCTTGTGTTTTGGAACATTGTCTCTCTTTGACCTTGAAGTCATCAGAGGCTACACTGGTGAGCTCGGGGATCCATCTCCCAGGTGCTGGTATTATAAGAGTATAGCACCATACCTGGCTTTTAAAAGTAGATCCTGGGGCCTGATCTTACATTCTCATGCTTGTATAGCAAGCCCTTTTCCAACTGAACCATCTCCTTAAGCCTAAGCTATTTCCTTTTGAATGTGGTTGTGTCCTGATATTACTGTAAAGTCTACACAAAGTCTCTGACATTTAATGCACTGGCTGAGCAGACAGACTTTCAGTAGAAGATCCAACTGTTACCTGCTCAAAATTGATTCTGATTTTTAAAAGTATAACAAGTAATTTTATGATATATATTTGCATATAGTTTTTTTATTTTTGCACCTAGTCAAGTTTTCATTCGTGATAGGTTCCTGAGTTCATAAAGCAATGGGGTAATTCTGCCAAAGAAAATGTGTACATTTGGAAAGTCTTTAAATTAACCTTGAGAAAAGGCTCATCAATTTACAGTTCTATGGCGCAATATGAAATATTCATTTTATTTGTTCACTTACTGAATTTTGAGAAAAGACAAAACTTTGTTGGGTGAAAAATTTTGTAGTTTGAATACTAAATTTCTTGAGATTCAGTGTTTTTTTTTTTCTATTGATTACCATTAGCATGCTTCTTTTGAGAATTTGCTACTTATATCTTTTCTCCACATTGCTAGGAATTATTAGGTCCTTAAAAATTATTTATCTTTTTATATTAAAGATTTAATCTAATGTTTTACATTTATATTTCAAATGCTTCTTATTGGTTACTTAACTTTTACTATGAATAGAAGTATTTAAATTTAAAATTAGTTTTACTAATGTTTTTCAATTTCAAACATATAAGCAATGTATTGTGAACATATCTACCTCATTACCCTCTTATTTCCCCTCCATTCCTATAGTCGCTACCTGTATAATAGTGCTATGATTATTTGGAGAGAGGGAGGAACCAATCACTTACAAAATCATATTTATATTAATTCTTTGAGAATTTCATACAGTGTATTTTGATCATACTCATTTCATTCCCCATTTCTCTCCCAACTCTTCCAAGGTCTTCACCCACATCCCCATCTTAGAAATATTTAATTTTTTTATTCATCAAATGTATTTATTCTTTTTCTGGAAGTGAGTTCTTTGGTCCCTATTGAAAATATATTATTTCAAAATTTTATTCTTTTCATATAATTTTTTAATCCATTAGGAGTTTAACTTAGGAAATGGTAGAAAATGAAGATTATTTTTTTTTTTTTTTTTTTCCCAGTGAACTAACTCCTGCTCACTTTGCCCTCTGTTCTTTCTTCATAATGACACTTAGTTCTTAAACATTTTGGCTTGGTTTGGGGTTCCCACATTGTTTCTTTGGTAATTTTCCTGGTAAGTTTCTGGGATTAAATAACCACAATGTCATATTGTTAGGGAAATACATAGGAATACTATATCACAGTAGCAAGCAGACAGTATTGTCTGACATACAGAATTTTATTTCTTTTTCACAGAAACTTATTTCATCAGTCCTCAGATGCACTCACTTTAAATATTACCTGTAAAGTTGGAATGTATCCTATGATTATTGTTAGATGCTATTATAGAAGGCATGTGTCCATGTACTAAGCTTGGTGCAGCATGTATATACAGCAGAAGTCTCAGACATTTTTATTCTGTTATGTCAATTCATTTTGTGCATTCCTGGAACATGTTGCACTTGTATAAATTAATAGACCTCAATATTACAGTGTAATTTTCTCATTTTAAAGCACAATTGTGTTTGTAAAATAATGTTAAAACTGTGTAAAAGAACATTTGTTCTTGGACAATGGAGTCAATGTTATATCTCCTAGAAAACCCAAAACTTATTTGCTTCATCTGACTCCAGCAATGAAGGTGTCTACAAGTTGTTACTAAGATAGAAATTAGGATTGCCTATTAATGACAGAAGTTGCCCAGCCTCTTGGAATGGATCAAAAAACATTTCAAAGCACTAAGGGGTACAAATGATATGGTTCATGGACTGTGCTGTACATACCACATTAAATTATCAGGATGTCTTTCTGACTTTGAGCAGAGTTACTTTCCGTGCATCATAAGACTAAGCTCAGTGAAAATGTGCTGGCATCAAAATTTGCAAAGTGAGGATAAGTGATTGCAGAGAACACCAGAAATGGCAGCAGAGCACAATTTCTGAGACGTTACCACTTACAGAGACACAATTTGTCTAGATGAGTCCAATATAGTTCTATCTGTCGGTCTTTCTATCATCTATCTTTTTGCCTGTTTACCTTCTGACCTGCTATCTACATACCTATCATCTGTCTGTCGATATCTATCTATCTATCTATCTATCTATCTATCTATCTATCTATCTATCTATCTATCTATCTCATTTATCTTTAAACATCAAGATAGGATTACATTAAAATTCAACTGCTATTATTGGTACAACAAAGATATTGCACTTCACCCTCGACATAGGATATTTTGATTGAGTGAGAAGCAACAGTTGCCACAATTCTCATCAGCTTCTTATAGTATCATAGTCAATACATTTTCATTCCATAGAGCACTAGGAACAGCTTGATGTCATCAGCCAGTCTTATAAAAGCAAAAGGAACCACAACTTCCAAGGAAATAAAATCACTTAAAGATGGCAAGCTGTACTAGTCAGGGTGTCCAGAGGAACTAAAATCAGTAGGGATATTTATTATATAAAGGGATTTTTTTTTATACAGGGACTTGAATAGTTTAACAATGGCCACTTGTGCACTGGTGAGTCTGACAGCCCTGTAGCAGCCCAGTCCACAAAACTACATGTCTCAGTGGCCTTTTTCTATGGCAGGACCTGGAAGATTATGGGAGATTTACTAGCACTGAGTCCATGCTTCGAGGCCTATGAAGCTAGCTATTGTCTGGTGTTGATAGAGTATCATGTGATGGCAGTCACAAAAGGTACCTATTGGGAGGTGTGACCTTATTGGATTTAGTGTGGCCCTGTTTGGAAGAAGTGTGTCAAAGCCAAAGTGTGGGCTTGGCGGTTTCAGAATCCCAAGCCAGGCCTAGTGTCTCTCTACCCTTATTCCTGCAGCCTACGGATCCAGATGTAGAATTCTCAGCTTCTCCATCACTATGTCTTCCTTCCTGCATGTTGCCATGCTTCCCACCACAATCATGATTGACCAAACCTCTCAACCTGTAAGTCAGCCCCAATTAAATGTTTTTCTTTACAATAGTTTCCATGGTTATGGTGTCTCTTCACAACAGTAGAACACTGACTAAGACATATGCTCAAGCATATTAATAATATAGCATCCAAATATTTATTTTTAGAACTTTAATCTGAATTCAGGTCACTGGAAATGGTATTTATAACTACCTTTTACTATGTATTCCATATTCTTTTCACCCTCTGCAAACATCTCAGCAGGAAAGGTGACTTACATTCTTCAGAATTTGTCATTCTGTCTGGACCCTGATGTTGTAGTTTCTCATTGACCTTAATCACCAGACATCGTAGCACCAAGAGATACATTTGAACCCAAGGATTCCTGCACTCATTCTCTAGAATTACTTGTTCTTACATTTATTGTAGAAAATCACTCAAATTTACCACTATAGTTATGATAAATTATTCTGATAATATGGCAACTCCTTCTTAGCCCCAGTAAGTGCCATGTAATTTTGTCTTCACAAGACCATTTGACCATTCTACTAAGCTGCTTCAAAATGGGAGAGAACATAGAATACAAAACCGGATTTCATCAGCATAAGCCCACTGCCATATGTCTTTCATTATGAGGGACTTTCTTTGACAGAATCAATAATATGTGGAATATCATGAAAACATACATTCTATGGGTGACTGTCCAGGCAGAAACATTACATGGAAGGGAAGCAAATCCACACTCAGAATACGAAGCTATTCCTACAAGGACGAAGCTCTACCTTTTCCATAATGAAAGTGGTCCAATATAGTATATCTTCCACCAGGTCACTGGCTGATCAACCCTGGGAATGGTGCTATATCAAGCGTGCAACATTGGTTTCAGCTGTTGGCAGATTTGGCACCAAGAAAGAGCTGTAGCCGCGCCAGTCTTAGCATATGGAAATCCATATTTCTGTGCCCATTTCTAACTTTCATTACTTCGCCATGGCTACTTTGTTCATGGGGAATGGCAGGGATGGCTAGGGAAGGAGGTTGACTGTTATCCACAGGATGGGTCATCCTACACACTTAATTATTGATGGCTTCCTTTCCTGAGGTCACCTTTTGGTATAAAAATATCTTCATAACTTTTGCCTATTTTACAGAGGTCTACCTACATATCTCTTCCCCAAATGTCTTTTTCATGAATTTTATATCATGCTACTTTCAAGTTTCTGAATATCCAGCCAAATTACTGGTTATAGTCTTTGAATTAATATATAATCTTATTCTGTCCATTTTTTCTTCCAAACAAACTGTAAAAACGTATGCATGAGCCCAGTTTTTGCTGATATGAAGGTGTCCTTCTGGGGTGTCCCAGTAAGATTGTAACCTGGCAGCTGTCCACTTCTGGATGGTTCCTGAAAAGGTGAAGGATCTTCTTTTAATCAGATTCTAGTCTTATCGTCTTCACCCAACTTTCATAGGGCACATCCCATGAGGGAATAGTTGCATGCTTGAGACAAGAAGATTCTGCATTGTGTGAGAACCATATACATCTGGATAACATTTTTTCTTCTTTTTCCTTCAAGCTATTGACTTGTTTTAAAGCATAAAACATATGTTGACACATATTATTTAGTGGGACTTTGAGAACAGCAATGACACTGTGGTCTTATTTCTCTTCTTTGGACAATTTTATATCCACATAGAATGCATCTTGATCTTGCACACTTTTGTCTTTCTTACCCCTCCCCAACTCCTGCTGACTATGTTTTTTTTTCTTAACTCTTTCCATTCCAATTTCTATGTCTCTTTTTTATTTTTTATAGGTCTTGAGCAGGTAGACATTGCTGGTGTATTCATGATTGTGACAGCCATGTTTTGTCCAGAAAACAGCTTTTCTCAGCACTTCTCCTTATAATTTGGCTCTTCCAGTCTTTCATCTCCTCTTCTGTGATGTTTGCCGAGACTTAGAGGGTGATATATAGATGTCTAGCTTAGGGCTGAGAACTCAACAGCCATGCATTCTCAATACTCTAGCCAAATTGTGAATCTCTGTGTTAATTACTGTCCTCTGCAAAAAGAGGCTTCTCTGACACACACTCAGAAAGGCACTAGTCCACAGGTATAATCATAAATATTTAACAAGCAGTATGCCTATTTATCTGTTTAGCAAAACACCAGTAGTATATTTCCTCTAAGGCCCGTGACCTTCCCATTCACAGACTTTTGACCAGGTTTACAGGACCAAGCACACATTCCTTTCCACAGAGCCATTCTTTAATCCAATCAGAAAGCAACGGACAACCTCCTAAACCATATTGCTAATATCGCTCTAGTGACATATCTTGCCCGACAAATAGGTTTGTAGCATGTAGTATTTACTGTTGAGAGAGACTCTTGGAGGTTCCCCCTCCCCCCTTTAGCAAACTACATAGCACTGTTTGGTTCAGTGGAAGTTAGCTAGGCATGGAGGAAGATTCTAGCTTGATTTCTGTGTTCTAGAACCCAAAGTGTCTGTCTTCCTACTAGTAGTAGGCAACCGAAAACAATGACGACGACCTGTATTATTTTGGGAGCCACTAGGGATTCCCTGGCCAAACAACTTATAGAGATATTCCATAGCTGACACTGAGATGTTTGTTTATGGTTTCTGATAGCAATATCAACTCATACAGGGTACCTCTGTGCAAATATTTTAAAAATTACATGTTTTAGTTAGTTTATATGAAAGTAGGTTTCTATATGATTTTTCCCATACATTCTTAGTTTTCGTTGACACCCCTTCCCAACCTCCATCTTTCTCCTATCCCTCTCCCCCAGCCCCATTTCAACCTTTACACTCTAGAATTCCCCTTTCTATTTTCATATCATATGTGTTTTTCTTTCCCAGGCAAAGGCCTTCCCTCCATCGATCATGACTTCTTTCTTGTTTTCTGTCCTCTACAAATACTCCAACTGACATACAAAATCTAAAAACTTTCCATCAATCATCCACATCTGAGTGAGGACTTACAATGTCCATCTTCCTTGTCACCACACCTGACGTCTAATTTCCCAGTTCCCTTCATCTCTACCTGATCTGACTTCAGTTGTGAGATTTTTGTTTTCCTTACTACAATTACAATTTTATTGCTTGGTATATGCCTGCTTAAATTATTTATCTTATTTTTGTTTTAACTTTGGTATATTGTGTCCATTAATAAATTCATCCATTTCTTTAAGATTTCCTAATAGATATGTTTTTAGGTATGCCCTTATGATTTTCTGGATTTCATTGATATCTGTTGCAATATCTCCCTTTCCAACTCTAATCTTATTAATTTCGGTCTTCTCTATCTTTTTTTGTTAATTTGATTAAGGTGTTGTCAATGTTGTTAGCTTTTTTGAAGAACCAAGTTTTTGTTTTATTAATTTTTTAAAATTTGTTTTTATTTTATTGATTTTTTTTTTTGGCCCTTGATCTTCATTATTTTTTCCATCTACTATCTTGGGGTTTGATTTGCTTTTGTTTCTCATGCATCATTTATTTATTTGAAATCTTTTGGATTTTGAAACATAGGCACTTTCAGGTATAAACTTAGACCAGCTTTCACTAGAGCCCCTAGCTTTTGATAGGTTATGTTTCATTTTCTTTCGATTCTAGAAACTTTTTAAAATTTTTTCTTTATTTCTTCAAAGACTCATTCATCATTCAGTAATGTGCTGTCTCATCTCCACGAGTTTGTGTACTTTCTGAAGTATCTCTTGCTGTTAACTTCTCATCTTATTCGATTGTAATTAGATTGTATAAGAAATTATTTCAATCTTCCTATGCTTGTTAAGATTTTCTTTGTGTTGTATTATGTGATATATTCTCTACTAGTAGATCCATTCTTGAAATCCTCTTCTTGAAACTCCTATTGATTGCTGAGAAGAATGTCTATGCTTTGTCTGAGTGGAATGTTCTATAGGTGTCAGTTAGGTCCATTTGATCTACAGTGTCATTTAACTTCAATGTTTCTGGTTTACTTTTTTGTCTTAATAACCTATTAGTGAGAGTAGGGTGTTGAAATCACTCACTATCAATTGTATTGGGGTTAATTTGTGACTTTATATCCAGTATTGTTTGTTTGCTGAGGTTTGAAGCACCTGTGTTCAGGGCATAAATAGTTAGAGTTGTCATTTTCATAGACTGATACCTTAATCAGTAGGAAGTGGCCTTATCTCTTTTTTAATGATTTGAGTTTGAAGTCTATTTTTCTGGCTAATAGAACAATGGTACTGCTGTTTCTATATCTGCCAGTGGGTGTCTAGTGATTGGAGAATTGGGATCATTGATATCAAAATTATTATTGAACAGTGTATATTAATTATTCATTTTGTTGATTCTGTTATGTTTGGTGTTTTATTAGTCATTTTTTAATTTCAAAACTGTCCTTGTGATGTTTAGTTTGTCTCTTCTACTCTCTTGGATATGCTGATGCTTCTCTTCAGTCTGTATAATTCTTTCTAATACTTTTGTATGTATTATAAGTTTGTTGGTTATGAATTCCTTTAGCTCATTTTAATCATGGAGAGTTTTACTTTTCCCCTCAATCATGATATATAATTTTTTTGGGTTTGTAGCTGTGGCCTTTTAGAACTGGAAAATATTTTTCAAGTCATTCTGAAATTTAGAGTTTCTACTGGAAAGCCACCTATTATTCAAATATCTGATTTTATAGTGGTCCTTGGTTATTGGTCTTTCTCTCTTGCAACTTTCAATATACTTTTCCTGTTTTGTATATTCAGGGTTTTAGCAATAATATGACATGTTCCCATTTCTGAGCCTGTTTATTTGGTGTTCTATGAGTCTCTTATATTTGATAACTCTCTCCCTTTCTAGATTTGAGAAAAGTTCTTCTATGACATTATTTAAAATATTTTCTATGTCTTTGGTATGCCAATCTTTTCCTTCTATGCTCTTGATTCTTAGATTTTGTCTTTTCATGTATCTAGAGAATTATTTCTCCACATTGAATGGTCCACTTCTCTACCTTGTCTTCAAGCTCTGATGTTCTGTTTTCCACATGATCCATTTTTTGGTAAAGCTTTCTGCTGAGGTTTTTTTTTTTTTTTTTTTTTTTTTTTTTTTTTTTTTTTTTTTTTTTTTTTTTTTT
>LR750209.1:62481-179735 GCA_902729485.2 Mus minutoides | reverse complement strand
TTATTGAATTTTTTATGTTTAACTTCATTTCAGTTTTCGTTTTTTTATTCAGCATTTCTTTTCTATTTATTTATTTATTTATTTATTGGATAATTTCTTCATTTACATTTCAAGTGTTATTCCATAAGTCCCCTATACCCTCCCCCCTCCCTGCTCCCCTACCCACCCACTCCCACTACTTGGCCCTGGCATTCCCCTGTACTGGGGCATATAAACATTGTTAGACCAAGGCCCTTTCTTCCCCAATAATGGCCAACTAGGCCATCTTCTAATACATATGCAGCTAGAGACATGACCTCTGGGGGTTCTGATTAGTTCATATTGTTGTTCCATCTATAGAGTTGCAGACCCCTACAGCTCTTGGGTACTCTCTCTAGCTCCTACATTTGGGATCCTGTGTTCTGCCCTATAGATGATTGTGAGCATCCACTTCTGTATTTGCCAGGGACTGTCAAAGCCTCACAGGAGACAGCTATATCACGGTCCTTTCAGCAATATCCTGCTGGCGTATGCAGTAGTGTCTGCATTTGGTGGCTGATTATGTGATGGACCACCCGGGTGGGGCACTCTCTGGATGGTCCATCCTGTCATTTTAGTTCCAAACTTTGTCTCTACACCTCCTTCCATGTATATTTTAATCCTTATTCTAGGGAGGAATAAAGTATCCACGCGTTGGTCTTTCTTGATTTTCTTGTGTTTTGGAAATTGTATCTTGGGTATTCTAGGTTTCTGGGCTAATATCCACTTATTAGTGAGTGCATATTAAGTGACTTCTTTTGTGATTGGGTTACCTCACTCAGGATGATATCCTCCAGATATATCCATTTGCTCAAGAATTTCATAAATTCATTGTTTTTAATAGCTGAGTAGTACTCCATTGTGTAAATGTACCACATTTTCTGTATCCATTCCTCTGTTGAGGGACATCTGGGTTCTTTACAGCTTCTGGCTATTATAAATAAGGCTACTATGAACATAGTGGAGCATGTGTCCTTATTACCAGTTGGAACATCTTGTGGGTATATGCCCAGTAGAGGTATTTCTGGATCTTTTGGTAGTACTATGTCCAGTTTTCTGAGAAACCGCCAGACTGATTTCCAGAGTGGCTGTACCAGCTTGCAATCCCACCAGCAATGAAGGAGTGTTCCTCTTTCTCCACATCCTCGCCAGCATCTGCTGTCACCTGAATTTCTGATCTTAGCCATTCTGACTGGTGTGGGGTGGAATCTCAGGGTTGTTTTGATTTGCATTTCCTTTTTTTTATTTTTTTCATTTTTTCGAGACAGGGTTTCTCTGTATAGCCCTGGCTGTCCTGGAACTCACTTTGTAGATTATTCAGCATTTCTATTTCTTTCTTGAGTACTTTTTCCACATTCTGAGTTGACTTGTTTATTTAATTCAACTGTTCATTTATGCTCCTTTAGAATTCATTGCTATTATTTTACATTTATTTATTCCTATTTTATTAAAATAGATCCAGGAGTTATTTTGTGTCTCCTTTTAATTCTTCTAGCATATTTATAGTTGCTTTTTAAATTTTTGACTGGAATTTCATCATTGCAGAGTTGTAAAAGTTTGAAGATGATATAGATTTTTTTCACTGCATATATATCTGTTACATATATATACACACACACATACATATGTGTGTGTGTGTGTGTGTGTGTGTGTGTGTGTGTGTGTGTGTGTTAGGACATTTGGCTCTAGTGTTAGTTCATTGGTTCAGCCTTTCTGGATCACTTATGCTGAGTCAGCAATTGGACCAGTGTTTATTTTTCCCTCAGGTTAGCTGTTTTTGGTGAGATTAAGTGATGCTTTAAGTTTAGTCATAGTGATACTTCGCACTGCTTTACGTGGTTATAGCTGGGATGAGTTTTAACTTGGCTAGTTGGGGGCCTCTGACTTTATGAAGGGAGTGCTTAGGGTGAGAACGTATTAGGAGTGGGCTTCATGTGTTGGGCTATTTCTCTGTTTAACTTACTAGTGACTTCAGTACCTGAGTTCATTTGTGTTGATATTATCATTTCCATTTGATAATTCAGTTTTGATGGACACATCCAACTTTTAGATGTGGTGGGTAAGATAACACTCAGTTCATGATGGGCAGCAAGGGTTACACAGCAATTCAGTAGCTATTGCCCAACACTATTTTCACTCAGCTGAAAGGAGTAAAGAAAATGTCTTTTAAAGAAAGAGTGAGCAACTGCCTACATATCACAGAAGGACCTTATTCCAAACTCCCAAGGTCCTTTACTGTGATTTACTTATGGAAGACTGCCAGAGGCTCCAAACATTATCCATATTTGTCATTGACTCCTCAAGTACCATAGGATCTGCTGGGTCATGTGGCCCAAGTGGTAGAACACTCAGAACAGTTCTTATCATACACTGTACCTATTGAAGAGTCAATTGAGCCTCACTCAATACTAGCATATTTTCACTTCTTTATGTACAAGCCAGAGCAACACACCTGTCCTAGTTAGTTCTTGTCAACTTGACATAGCCAAGGGTCATTTGGGAAGAGCAAATATTGAGAAAATATCTTTATCAGACTTTCCTGTTGGCAAGCTTGTAGGACCTTTACCCGATTAATGATTAATGAGAAGTGCCACTCCTGGGCATGAGTTCCTGGGTTGTATAATAAAGAAAATGCTGGGCAAGTCATAGAGAGCAAGCCAGTGAGCTGCTCTCCACCATTACTTCTACTTCAGTATCTGCATCTAGGTTTCTGCCTTGAGTTCTTGCCCTGATGCCTTTTAATTATTGACAGTGAATGGACCATGCAAGCCAAACAATCCCTTTCTCTCTAAGTTGCTTTGGTCATGGTGGGCTTATCACAGTAATAGAAGTAAACTCAGACAATATTCAAGTAGCAATGTGCTGCCTCCAACTCCAAAATATACCCACAAAGCATTGTGCTTTATTCTTGTTAGTAGGATGTAATAATTTATCCTTTCTCTTGGAAAGTGAATCTCTGCATGCTCTATATGCACTGAGACAGAAGGTCCTTGAAATTTAGTTGGGTTTATTTTCCATCTTCTTATATGCAAATGCTTTATCAACAAACCTACAGTAATTACTACCTACCTTCAACTTGGTCTAATCAGCATAATGTCATTAATGTAATGGACCAGTATGATACTTGTGTAAGAAATGTGATTAAGACTCCTATCAAATAAGTTATGACATGGGGTGGAGAATTAATAGACTCTTGAAATAGGGCAATAAAGGTGTATTTATGGCCTTGCCAACACATTGCTTCTCTTGGGCTTATAGATAGATATAGAAAATAAAAGCTTTACTAGATCAATGATTGCATAAGAGTTACCATGAAGTGTGTAAATTTGCTGAAGCAAGAAATCCACAGCTGGAGTAGCAGGTGCAATTTTAATCATCATTTGGTTAATCTTGAAACAACTCCTGTACTTATCCAAGATCCAGTCTCCTGAATAGGCAAAGTAAGAAAAGGAAAATATGGTGGCAACAGTCATTCTTAGTATCTTGTTTTCTTGAAAATGAATCTGACATGGATGTGATATTGGTTTGGTTCATTATTTTTCTAGCCAGAAACAACTGTAATATCTACTTACTACAATGACCTCCAGTTTATAGATCATAAAGCCTTTACAGGGATGCCTCCAGCTGTGAAGTTATGCATTCTGGAACTGGAAAAATACCCATAGGATGAACTCAGGGACCCACTCACTACTATGTGAATCTAAACTTGGCTAACTATTGGTCAATTGACATCCTTAATTGACCTACCTTTTTAAAGGGTATTTATGTACTTGTGTGTGTGTGTGTGTGTGTGTTTGTGTGTTGGCGAGTGCCACATATGTGTGAGTACTGCAGACATCATACCATATAGGAGTGATAGACCTTTTGGAGATGGAATTACAAGAGGCTATAAGCCACCATACATGGGTGCTAGGAACCAAACTCAGGTCCTCTGGAAGGGGAGTAAACACTCTTAAACAAGAAGTCATCACTCAAGCCTCAAAAAACTCCTATTTTGACTGGATGGCCAAGAGATGTTTATAGAATTAACACAATGCAAAACTGTTGTCTAATAGTCCCTGAAAGTCTGATAATTTCCTTAAATTACACTTACCATGGAAAAGATCTCTTTGACAAATAATGAAAGAAAACTTAATAGTAAAACTTTTCACCTGTGCCAATGCTCTTCCTTAAGGGATCTGGTGTTTCTTTCATCTAAGGGGATCTGAATATATAAACTATTAAAGCCTGAAAATTGGTTAAGGGGTGGCTGTAATTCTCTATTGGTAGCCTTTTGTTCACAATATGGAAGTTTTTTTTTTCTTTTTTCTTAAACAGATGAGAAGGAAATCAATGGGTATTCAAGTTTGCTTTCTATGGCCAGGGCTGTCTTGAAGAGTACAGTTTGTTTTAGCTTACAAGTTATAGTTCATCATTGAGTGAAGCTGTGGTAGTCACTCAAGGAAGAAACCTAAAGGCAGTAACGAAAGCAGAGCCCGTGGAGGAATGCTGATTATCAGCTTTATCAACCTGCTTTCTTATATAACCCAGGAGCAACTGTCCAGGGATAGTACCTCCCACATCAATCATCAATCAAAAAAATGCACAACAAGTTTGCCCAAAAGCCAATCTGATGGCGATTTCTCAATTAAAGTACCCTTTGCACAGATGACGTTGGTTGTGTCAAGTTGACAACAATCTAAAAAACACAGTGGACTTCCCATTTATTTCACTTCTGGGAATAACATGATGAATTACTCAGCCCCACAGGTGAACAGAAGTTTCTGTGCTATCTTTCTTTGCTGTGCTATCCATCCACTTTCTTGTTTTAGCATTGCTACTTGACCCTTGCTACACCTGAATCAAATTAGGTGTATTGCATTATAGTTTCCCAGTTGAGTAGCTTTTCTTCCCATACTTAGGTGACACACACACACACACACACACACACACACACACACACACACACAGAAGAGAAATATTAGATCCTCTAGTATACTATGTTCCTCTTTAAAATCTCTATCAGTTAGAATGGAGGCTTCCTAGGTCCACTTGGATCTTCAAAGAAATGGACTCTGGGACAGTGAAATAGCTTAGCTTATCATGATATTTGCCACAAAGCCTAACAATAACCTGAACCCCAGGATGAACATGGTAGGACAGAACTGGCTTATGCAATCTGTTCTCTGACATCCACACTTAAGCTATGATGTGCATGCCCATGCACACACAAAATACAAAAATTAAATGCAATTTTAAAACAAAACAAAACAAAATAAAACCCGAATTAGTGGAAGGCATTCTGTATCCTCCTCTGGTGAAAAGGTAGATTTTACATGGTAAAATCCACACCACCATGCACATTTCCTGGAGCCTTTGATGGTCCCTTCTTCAACGATCATCTTCATTAGCCAACCAACCAAATAAGCTACCAGTATCTTTATCAGATGTGTTAGTTGGAACATTAAACCTAAACTCTCTGCTCAATGGACCCATATCAGTAAATTCTGCCTAACTTAACTTCATTATTCTTCTACCATTATTTGATACTACACTTAAAATCATAGTTTGCTTTAACAAGCCAATTAACAGAACTAAATTAAAATAGTAAAATGTAGAAAAGGTTGACTTTATCCAATATAGTCATATTGGGAAGCTGGACAAGGGGATCCAGTGACATCTCTCCCTTCAAGTCTATCTTTGGGGTCCTGACATGAGAGGAAACATTGAATACAAGATATGAGGTATGTGCAATTAAGTGGTCCTGTCATGTGTGTTTCCTAACTCACTGTTGTATCAATCAGCTCCAAGTCTCTTCTTCAGGGTCATCTACCAAGTTACATATCTTTCTCAGGGAGACAAGCTTTTCTTCTGGATGCAAATTCCTTTGGCTCCTGTGGACTTCAGACATTGCTTCAACAGTAAGATATTCTTGGGGGAAATTGTAATTTCTTGGGATCAATTGTTTCAAGAATCTGATAGTTGAAGAGAGGACTACAAGGGTCTCTTCAGAATATATTCATTTCTGGAACATAGGTTGGTTACACCTTGACATCTTCTTTCCATGTGTATGTGCTTGATGAATTAGAAGACTCAGTAATGGGAGTGGGTGGGTAGGGGAGCAGGGCGGGAGGGTATAGGGGACTTTTGGGATAACATTTGAAATGTAAATGAAGAAAATATCTAATAAAAAAAGAAGACTCAGTAAGTTCTTTAAGTATGTAGTGTACCTTATAGGTTTCTCTGTGGCCTTCATCTAGAGACTTGACTTTATTGTAGGTTAAGAGAAAAACATGGAGGGTGGTGGTCCTGAGGAACACCAGCATTGTGTTCCTTGTCTGCTTCTTCAAGGAAAGCCGTTCTGTAGAAAATGTAAAATGCAATATTAATTTCCTTACAGAAGAGTGGATGGGGTGAGCATTAGGGTAAGGATGTATCTATTAGTAAGAGTAGAGGTGCCATTTATTTCCTCAGGTAAAATAAAATTGTCAGAAATGGTCCTCTCACGTGTTTCCATCCCAAGTTATAAGAAGATTCTTTTCTTTCTACCAGTGTCTATGTTTTAAATGTAGACAGCCTTTGTGATCGATACACTTTCATTGGAAGGTGTTTTGCTCTGCAACTTTAGTCCTTTGCCTATAATCTAGAGCAGGCTTTGGGTGTTTATGCTTTGAAAGTGGAGAAGTGCATCTCTGAACTCATTCATTTCCTTTGTTACTTTATTCAAAAAAACTAGAAATACTGAGCCAGTGTTGTCACATTTCTTAGTTTCTCAGGTGTGTTCAAGTGTTATATGCAGATTACTAAATTTCTTGTCTCTCTCCATTGGTGTATGAGATTATCAAATGCACTTACATATTTTTAAAACAGTTCAATCCATCAATTAGTACTCTTTGAACTACTACTCCAATCTTTAGCACCTTTGGGTGTTGTTGATAAAGGTTAGCTCCAGAAACAGTGAATTTCATTAGAGCAATTTATCCTTAAAATTGATTTTTCTGGTCTTATGGAATGAGGATATTTTCTAAGCCCTATTTATATTCAGGACTTAGCTTTCCAGGTTACTTTTCTGGACAGCAATTTTTTAGACAGCTCCCTACTAATTTCAGAAATAAGCAATTGATAAATTCTAAAAGAAATTCATTTGGGACCAATTCTGAACGTTCATCCCTGCGCAATGGCAATCCACACTTTCCAACAAGGCTTTCATTATCTTAGTTCTTGAAATTTCCGGCTTCCATGGATCTTCCAAGAACAACCAGAAAATTAAAGGATTCTACTCTCATATCTCTGGTGTGTTTAAAATTTTAATGTCTTTATTCATGTCCTTAAACTAAATTCCAAAACAAATTTTCTTTTTGTTGTTCCATGGTTAGAGATCCCTCTTTCACTGTTTCCAAGTTTGGACTCCTGCTTTGGGTAGTTAGTGTTTTCTTCTTAAGGATTTTTCTCCGTGTGTCTATTTCTTACACTTGCTTGGGATTTCTTTCCCTTTTATTATCCAGGTACTTCCAGCCCTCTTAACAAACTGTAAAATGCCTCTTTTAGATTTTGCCGTACTCCATCCCATCTTCCTGTGTAGTGAATTTGTAATCTCTGGAACACAGGTCATTACCCAGAATGCCAAATGTAGGTCACTTGATGCTGCTGTGAAAAGCACAATAAGATAGGGAAGCATACATTCTCCTTCTGCTTATTATAGAGAAAATACAAGCCACACAAAGCTTCTTTGAGAAAAAATAGTGACTATTCTCCAGCTTTTACCATGGAATAGCACTCTAAACAAGTATTGTAAATCAAAACAAATATATGAAAAATTGTATGTGTAATGTTTCCAATATACTATTAAATAATTCAAGTGTTTATTTTTCTACCAATTTGTAGCACAAACTTCATTACATATACAATTCTGACACTTACCATTCATTATTATATCCTGTTTTATAATTTTATCTTAGGTGAAGCAGGTATATAGAAAACATAGTTAAGAACTATGTAGGGAGAATTTGTAAGACTCCCGATTCTCTCTAAGCTTGATAATTGAAAGGCATGACTCATTCATTTTCTGCTATTCTCCAAATCGATATAGACCCTGATTCTTATATTTAGAGTAAAGCCACTGATGGGGCTTGCTTCTAACAGATTAAGAGACTGCGGGAGTAACCAGGTCTGAGTACTGAGACCGGGACATAAGTTATTGTTCTTCTCTCTTGCTCTGTCTGCTTTCCTCACTTTCTATGGAACAAGCCAGGAACTAGTCACTTTACATTTACAGTCGTGTAGTCCTGAGGAGAGCAAGGGACAAAAGCCAGGCTTCTGAGATCTCTTGCCAGCTGCATTGTGAATGACCATCTTTGAAGCAGCTTTTGCGGGTCCAGGCAAAGCTGGGGAGATTGCTGGTTCAGTGTGTACATTTTGATTGTAATCTCAAGATCTCTGAGCCAGAGACAACCAAACCCCAATCAAACTCCTACTCTACATAAACTCGGACAAATAAATGTGTGCTGTTTCAGTCTGTATCACTTTCAGCCCTCGCTGGAAGTAGAGCTCAGATTACACATTTCAAAATAAATTTTGATTCTGGCAGTCTCGGTGTGGAATGGGAAAGGGTGTCTGTTTTCTTCCAAAATCAAGCTGTAGGTTGACTGTGCTTGGCATGGTGTCCACCACATAGGGCATAGCGTGTGGGAGGCTGTGACATGGTGTCCACCACATAGGACATAGAGTGCGGGAGGCTGTGACCTGTAATGTCAGTTAGTACTGAAATGATGTAATAACTCTGTCTAATTAATTCTTTAAATATAAAATTAAATTTAGGCAACAAGACAGAAGAGTGCAAAGAGGTTCAGTTATAAGGAGCCATTGTATTTTCAGAATTGGCCGAGGCAAGGGTAACGGCCCCAAAGAAGCACCGCCAGTTCCTATGGCTGTTTCGCCCCACTGGCTGCTGCTTTGATGTGATGGCTTTTAGCCTTTAATTTGACCTCCAGTTGTGTGGTCAAATGTCTACAGGCTATAGATTGTAACTACTTTTTGCCTATATTGTTCATTCTCTGTGTGGTGGTTTGCTCATTACACAGTTGCTAAATGATAACACTTCTTATTCGATATGTGATCCTCCCTCATTTTTGTTACCAATTTTTCCTCTCTCAGGAAGGATCTAATTTTCATCTGTCATCACTTTGGACTCCATTCTACCTGTCTACTTGATTATTTATTTGTTTAGTCCCCAGGACTGCAGCTGGAACCTCCTGTTATCTGTTCAGCTGCCGTGACACACTCTCACTGCACAATCAGCTTTAGGCACAAGTCCCTGCTACCAAGGACACTCGTTGCAAGCAATATTGTTTACAGAACAGAGTTGTTATGATTGCAATTAGGAGAAATGGATCACAGATAGAAATGCAAAGGAAATCACCTCCTTTAAAGCTCCTTAATTCTTAAATACTCTTAGCACACTGCCACCATTGTTGTCTGACAGGACACAGGCTTGCTACACTTCCTCTTTATTTTATCCACTCTACTATTACATGAACAAGTTAGAAGAAATTGAGGCTTCAAACTGCCAGATTTTAGGCATGAGTTCTAATGAGATAAATGGGCATAGCTCTTTATCTGATAAATGTTCATTCAAAGACAACAATTAGAGTAAAAGGTGTGATTATATATATGTTATACATTATAATTTTTAAATTATAAAATTATAAATTATATATATGTAAAAGTTCCTGAACACACAAACATGTATATGCACACACAAGTTCCTGAAATCAAAAAAATTCATAACAGTGGAAAGCCTAACCCTGTTTTATTATTGACTTTCTTGTTCTTGATTGTCCAAGTTACTTATTTACTTATTTTTCAGCCAACAAGCTAGGGTCTCACTGCGTGGCCCCAGATAGACTGGGACTCTCTACATAGAACAGGTTGGTCTTGAACTCACAGAGTTCTGACTTTTCTTCTTCAGTGCTGGGATTAAAGGTGTATAACCCCATTATTGACTTTCCAAGTTAGTTTTGAATCTCTCTCTCTCTCTCTCTCTCTTTCTCTCTCTCTCTCTTTCCCTTCCTTCCTTCCTTCCTTCCTTCCTTCCTTCCTTCCTTCCTCTCTCTCTCTCTCTCTCTCTCTCTCTCTCTCTCTCTCTTTCTCTCTTGCACTTGGATTTGAAAAGTTGAATTAAAAGTCTTTTTGGTATGTGATGTACATTTTCAGGGAACTGGGGATTTTCTGTTACTTTTTTGTTCTGTGTGTTGCCTGAGCTTCTAGGATTTCTACTGCTGAACAAAACTTGATGAATGAAGACCCGGTTCAGAGTTTAAAGTTGGGGGTGGTACAGCACTCACAGCTCACAGATCTCATTTGAAAAGTCTGTGAAAGCAGGTGGGCAGGGGGAGCTTGTATATTGCATTTCCCCACTTAAAAACCCTAGGCCACCCCATCCTTAAGCCCCATACCACCCCATCTTTCTTCATTAGAATGCCCATGGCTTTGTCATTGGTATGGTCTTACTACCCATGTGTAACAATTCTGGTTGCCATTTACTCGTTGAACTTTAATCTAGGGTCTTGCTACGGAGTTGGCGCTCCCTCATAGTTTGTTGATCCCTTTCAGGAAGTCTTATTAGCAGATTTTTCTGTCTTGCTCCAAAATGGGGTAGAAGGCCTCACAGGTTGCTGTGAAATAGTTCCTATTTCTAAATTGCATTTTCACCATGGTGAAAAGTGACAATGATCATATCTCGTTTTTCTGGAAAGGCTCTTTCCTAGGACATTTTATCTGGAAAGAATAAACAAGAGAACTTTCTAGATGTTGGAATAGAAATGTATGATGCTATCCTTCAATCATTTATCTTTAAGAATCGATGATTATTTTGATAAATATTTTTGTATTAAGAACTATAGTGTAGCATTACTTAGAAAGCTTGGCTGGCTAACCCGTAGGATTTGGAATACGTCTTCCCCCATAACTGTATAAATTGGGCACCTATATTATATATGGTCAGGTAGATTAAGTTATTTTATTAGTTACTTTTCTCATTGCTATAATTAAGCAGGACAGGTATCAAATTAGTTGAGCAAAGTCTCATTTTCCTTTTTCTCAACCATAGTATGATTTTTATTAAATATCATACTGTTGAATATTATTAAATCCAATAGCAGTGAGCTTGCATACTGTGGTGGTTTGAATGAAAATGACCCCATAGGCTCATGTATGTTTATGTTTGGTTCCTAGTTGGTGGACTGTTTAGAAAAGATTAGTTGTAACATTGCTGGAGAAGGTGTAACATTGAGGGCTGTGGTTTGAGGTTTCAAGAGCTTTATGTCAGGTTCAGTCTTGCTTTCTCTGTGCTGTATGCTTGCGCACAGGTCTAAGTTCTAAGGTACTGCTTCGGAGCCATGCCTGCCTGCATGCTGCCATGTTTTCCACAATGACGGTCATAGACTCACCCTCTGAAAAATGTAAGCAAACCCCCAATTAAGTACTTTCTTTATAAGTGGTCTTGGTCATGGTGTCTCTCCATAGCCATACAACAGTAACTAAGGCACACAATGAACAGGTTAATTAACTGGCTAAGGACTACATAGTGAGATAATAGTAGCTCCGGACCTTTAGATTTTAGATCGCCATCTGCAAAGCTCATGTGCTTTTGAAAAACATAATTTTGCTTCTTTTTTTATCTGTGAGAGAGTAAAGGTTGAACTGGGAAGTTAGTGAAAACTTAGATGAAATTAAAGTTCGCATCAGAGGAGTAAAGTGACACTTGGGTGTAATGATTGAGCTACAGATTTCTAGGATCGTTGAATTATGTGAATTGTAGATTACATCACAGACGTTATTTGTAGATAATAACGTTTTTGTGGAAGGGATATTGCCACATTTGAACTTGGCATGTCCCTCATGAAAGTCTATGTGCTAAAGCATTTTTCCTCAAGGTGGGATTGTAGAAATGAGTGGCAACTTCCGCAAGCACAGCCTATCTAGCTAGCTTCTGCTTGTTGTGTGTTGTGTGTGCTACTGAAGCAGTGACTTCTTGTCTTCTTTGCATCCAGGACATGACATGAAGGGCTCTGTCACACATTTGCAACCTCGATGAGCTGACTTGCCATGGGTCCCAAAGCAACAATACTAACTGGTTGTGACATTATAGGCACCATAATGAATCCACTCACCTGATGATGTAGGCTGGCAAGTTCTGAAATGCATAGGGTATCATCCTGAATGAAGTAACCCAATCACAAAAGAACTCACATAACATGTACTCACTGATAAGAGGATACTAGCCCAGAAACTTAGATTACCCAAGATACAATTTGCAAAACACATGAAACTCAAGAAGAATGAAGACCAAAGTGTGGACACTTTGCCCCTTCTTAGAATTAGAAACAAAGCACACATTGAAGGAGTTACAGAGATCACGTGTGGAGTTGAGACAAAAGGATGGTCCAACCAGTGACTGCTGCAGCCAGGGATTCATCCCATAATCAACCAGCAAACGCAGACACTATTGCATACACCAGTAAGATATTGCTGAAAGGGCCCTGATATAGCTGTCTCGTGTGAGGCTATGCCAGTGCCTGGCAAACACAGAAGTGGTTGCTCACAGTCAGCTGTTAGAAAGAACACAGGGTTCCCAATGGAGGAGCTAGAGAAAGTACCAAAAGAGCTGAAGGGGTCTCCAACCCTATAGGTTGAAGAACAATATAAACTAACCAGTACCCCCAGAGCTCGTGTCTCTAGCTGCATATGTAGCAGAAGATGGCCTAGTGGGCCATCATTGGGAAGAAAGGCCCCTTGGTCATGCAAACTTTATATGCCCCAGTACAGGGGAACACCAGGGCCAAGATGTGGGAGTGGGTGAGTAGGGGAGCAGGGGGGCAGATGGGGGAGGGTATAGGGAACTTTCGGGATAACATTTGAAATGTAAATGAAGAAAATATCTAATAAAAATTGAAAAAATTCCCTCTTCAATGTTTCTCATGCAAACCTTTCTTTTAGCACATAACTGTGAATAACTAAAACTATTTTCTTCTGCTTTTCTCAATTAGTGTTTTTAGTAGTACACTTGAGAGTGCTGTTATCTGAGTTAAGTAGTTTAAGTATGTTAAGTGGTTCTTTAGCCATACTATAGTGAGCACAGTGGGATATGTGCTTTTTGGAGAACTCAAAGGTTCTGGATCCAAATTCAAAGAGAAGCATTTCTCATGTTCATTCTGGGATATATCTTCATTTAAAATCCTTTAGGTTAAGATTAAGCTTTTTTAAAATTTAAGTTTAAGAATTGAGACATGGGCTGGAGTGATGGTTCAGTCATTAATGGTTAGGCTCACAATGAAAAATATAAGAATTGAGACACAATACTAATGCTGTAAGAACAGGTAATTTCTTGACCTAAGGGATTTTTTTGTACTCTGATTTTCTTTTGGGTGTGTTTTGCTAAGTGAAACTTGTTCTTTGAAACTATTTTTTTTTAATCTCAAAAGAAAAGCATTTTTATACACGAAAGTACAAACTAGAAGAAGATACCATCTAGGAAATATAAGAAAACTCTTCATGGATATAAATTATAGATGAACTTAATGAGTTATGAATTCAATATCATAAAAAGTAAAGAAGAGATTTTATAAAGCTTAATGTGATACAACATGAGTTTTCATAGATAAGAAAACAAATTGAAATAAAAGCCATCATGGTTATTTATAAAAATGGAAAATGAACATACTGTACGTAGCAAGAGCTAGAACAGTCACAATTGAAAACAGATTAATTTTAGGGGAATATGAGACAACCTTGGTGAATTCCAAGGAGAAAAGTTAGAATTATATCATTGGGGATTGGTGATGTTTCTGGAAGAAAAAAGATCATCAAATATGAGGGTTCTCGATAGTTTTTATTAACTTGACAAAGGCTTGAGTTATTTGGGAAGAATAAATTTCAATTAAGAAAAATTCCCCCACTGGACTGTCCTGTGGGCAAGCCTCTTGTGTATTTTCTTGTAGAGAGAATCTCTTATCAGCAATACCTGTCAATAAAAAAAAAGCCCATGGCCAATGAGCTGAGGCAGGAAACAGGGGGTAGGACACTGGCAGGAAGAAACGAATTCTGGAAATAGTGAGAGAATAAAAGGACACACACGGAGAGACAGAGGAGGAAGATTCAAGATAGATGCTAGGGGAGATGGTGTGGAGACACAAAAGGATGAACAACGCAGGACTGAAGGAGTGTTAACTAACCAAGTTTTTTAACTGGTTAAATAAGTTACAAGTTAGTCAGGGAATAAGCCAAAACTTGTGACCAGCACATTTAATAAATCATTTGTCTCAGATTCATCATTCCAGGAGCAGGGGCTGGGAAGAAAAAGACATGTTTTCATCACAGGATACAAATCTTATCTAAGACAGATGTCATCTACTAGGATACAAAGAAAACAAAAAACAGAAAAAGTTTTAGAAAGATGAAGAAATTAAAAAAATTATATCCACGTCCAAAGACTTCTCTGTGTCATGAGTTTTTTGTTTTGAGTGGTAAATAGTAAGATGACTCTTGAAGAAAGTACTGAGATTTAAGATTGTTGAATAACCAACCATGTATGTAAAAAATCATGTAGAAGTAGGGATAATCACACTGGCTTCAACTCAGTGCTGTTCAGTACTAAGTATTGCAGACTTCAGAGAGAAGCCATTGGTGACCCAGAAATGTCAAGCCCAGTTATGCTGCCACACTAAGAGGAAAGCTATGGGAAGACACTTCCAAGTGCATAAGACCTTGGGAACACCACACCCAGGGGTTTCTTTAAAACACTTCACAGCGATTTCATCTATCTCACAGTAGAGACTTATCACATGGAAAAAAGACTAGACTATGGTACAATTAGGTGGCAGTGAAGGGAATTGTGGAATAAGTATGAAAACTAGATCAGCATTCATTGTATAAAAGTCTGAGAACAAATAGATACAAGGGGCAATAATTTTAATTTCTTGGTTGTTTTCCACAATCTGCTTTTAAAAAATAGATAGACCTCATTTTAAGACAAAACTGTGTAGAAAGTATGGGGTTCTCTCTCTTACATCCTGCCTCCTAGTACCTTGCAATACAGGGCAGAACAGATTTGCCCCAATCAAGTACCTTACACTCACACACTGTTAAAACTCAAATGTAGCACTTACAGTGCACTCATGGTGTGGCCCATGTATGAATCTGGGAAAATGTAGAATATGTTCATCACTACATTATCACATGGAATACTTTCACTGTCCTGAAATCCCTTGCATTCTTCCAATTTATCCTTTTTTTCCCTTCAAACCCTGATAGCTGTTGAGTTTCTCATGGTACTGGTAGTTGTGTATTTTCCACCCCTTTATGTATTTGGGTTAATTTTTAGTATGCAGACTTTGTGGTTTGGTTTCTTTTACTCACTAAGATGTACTTACTAGCACTTGTCTGCTTAGTGAAAATGCTAAACAGTATCCCACTATTTTATTTTGGTACCATTTGGTTTCTGTATTCATCTAGAAGGGATATCTCAGTTCCTTCTATATTTTGTGTGTATGTTTGTGTGGGCATAAAAATTTGATCTTGGGAAAAACACTGAAAGATGTGATTGCTAGATTTTCTGATAAGAATGTACAGTTTCATAAGAAATTGTCAATTGTTTCTCCAGGTGGATGTAATTATTTGTATTCCCACAAGCAATGAGTGAACATTCCCATTGCTCCACAACCTTATCAACATCTGCTGTTGTCAGTATTCTAGATTTTGAAATTTTTATAGAGGTAGTGGTAGCTCATTACTGTTTAATATACTATTCTTTTTGACACATGGCTTTGAAAACCCATTTATATGTTAATTTTACCACCTATACAACATCTTTGAAGAGGTATCTTAATAGAATTTTATTCATTTAAATTGGATTTGCTCATTTTCTGATAGCTACAATAATTGTTTGTTTCTTTGTTTCAGTTTTTCCAGGTTTGAGTTGTTTGGATGATGAGACAATTTCTAAATGCCTCCTCTTCTGGATCAGAATCCAACAGTTCCTACTGTGCTTTTGAAGGTAAAATGAGAACAACACAAATTGCTTCTTGTATACCTTACCCACAGGTCAGCACTTCTCTCCATTATATTATATTTTTTTTGCCCAAGTAGTATAATATTTCATAGTTACAAAAGAGAAGCCTTCACGTAGACCATCTCTTTTCTATCTGTTTCCCTAGCAGACCTTATCCCTCAGGCTTGTCCCTGGTATTTCAACAGAATACCAGCTGCAACCTCACCCATCCTCTACACCTCCTATGGATCTCAGAGACCATTCCCTCTAGGTTCTCCTACCTGCATTGTTTGCTGCATCCCAGCCTCCCATACTAGCAGGAATTCCCTGGGACCACACTAGTTTAGCAGCCAGCAAAACAAACAACTCACAGCCATCCTACTCTCTGAGAATTCAGAGAAGAATCAGAAACCAAGGAACAAAACACCCACTGAACAAAGACAAACCAAGAATTCAGCATTCTTATGAGGTCAGCATCTAGACCTCAAACCCAGAAGCCTAGATGCCAACATAAGGGCACAATCAATAAAAACCATGAGGTATGTCTGCCCTAGAGTCCGGCTAACCTACCACAGCAGGCCCTGAATATTCCAATTCAGCTAGAGCACAAGAAAAAGACCTTAAAATTAACTATATGAAGATGATAAAGGTCCTTAAAGAGGAAATTTTAAAAAATGACTAAAATCCACGACTCCCCCAAACCCCAATTAGATAAAAATACAAACCTCTTAATGAAGTCCAAGAAACAAAACAAAACCAATAGTTAAAGGAAACAAATAAAAGTGTTCAAGAACTGAAAATAGAAATGGAAGCAATAAAGAAACCACAAACCAAGGAAGTTCTGGAAATCAAACATTTAGGAATTCAAGCAAAAACCACAGAGGCACACTTTACCGACAGAGTACAAGAGATGGAAGGTAGAACCTCAGGTATTAAACATATGATGGAAGAAATGGCCAAAGAAAATGTTAAATCTAAAACAATTCCTGAAACAAAAACATCCAGGAAATCTGGGACGCTATGAATACACCAAACCTAAGAATAATAGAAATAGAAGGAGAAAAATTCCAGCTCAAAGACCTAGAAAATATTTTCAACAAAACCATCGATGAAAAATTTCCTAACTTAAAAAAGTATGTATATATGTATGTAAAAACATACAAGAAGCACACAGACACTAATAGACACTAATATCCTTGCCACATAATAACCATAACACTAAACATACAGAAGAAAGAAAGAATATTAAAAGCTTCAAGGGAAAAAGGCCAAATAACGTATAAAGGCAGACCTACTGGAATTATACTTGACTTCTCAATGGAGACTCTCAAAGTCAGTGGGGCTTGGAAAGATGCATTACAGACTCTGTGAGACCACAGATGCCAGCCCAGACTATACCCAGGAAAGATGTCAATCACCATAGATGGAAGAAATAAGATATTCCATAATAAAGGCAAATCTAAATAATATATATCTACAAAACAGTCTGACAGAGGCGCTAGAAGGAAAACTCCAAGCTGAGAAGGCTAACTACAATTATGAAAATATGAGCAATAAATAATCTCATTCCAGCAAAAACAAGAAAAGGAAAACATACATGCACACAGGCATGCACACACACATGCACACACCACTACCACTACCACCACCATCACTAACAACAACAACAATAAGTGATCAACAATCAATTGTTGGTCATTGACATCTGTCAATATCAATGGTATCAATTCTTCAATAAACAGACACAATTAACAGAATGGATGTCAAAACAGGATCCTTCCTTCTGCTACATCCAAGAGGCATACCTCAGCATCAAGAGAGACAGTACCTCAGAGCCCCATTGCCAAGGATATATACATAAACTCATTGAACATGGAGAGATCAAGTTGGTGTCTGCAATGAGCCTCACCCTTATCATTCTAGTCTCTTTGATGCAGAGAGGTACTCTATAGGCCACTGAAACAAATGTGGACACTAAGCCACAAAACCCTTGACCTACAATCTATTCCACCTGCAAGGTGTGCTGAACAATGGTGGCACAGAATTTGTGGGAGTGGCTAACCAATGTTTTATTCAGCTTGAGGTCCATTCCATGAGAGAAAACCGATGTCCAACACAGCTTAGATGGCAAGAGGGGAATGGGAGACTCAATAGCCCAAAAACCCAGGGTAGAACCAAACACAAGAAAATCATGGAAATGATTTCTGTTATACTCATAGACTTCTGCCTTGTCCAATCATTATCAGAGAGACTTCCTCTTGCAGTAGATAGGAAGGGTTGCAGAGATCCACAGCCAGATACTATGCAGAGAGAAAGTCTATAAAAGAAGTCTCCATAGGGTCCCTTCCTTCAGAGCTTGGGTAGTTCCTTAGCAGATGGAAAGATTGTAGGAGCCAGATGTGATGGGAGACAGCAGAACACAGCACACTGAATCAACTAAGCAGGGAACAGATGGACTCACAAAGACTTAAGCAGCAAGCATGAGGCCTGCAGGGGTCTTCACCAGCTCCTCTGTGGATATGTTGTGGCTGTTTGCTTGGTGTTTTTGTAGGATTTCTAAATGTGGGAGCAGGTGTATCTTTGGCTTTTTTTTCCAACATAATATTTTTATTGATAATTTGGGACTCTCACATAATTACATTCACTTTTTGGTCCTCCCAGATTTACTCCTCCCTGTGACTACCTCCCTCGAAAAAAAAAAAAAAAGAAAAAAAGAAGAAGAAGAAATAAACAACAAACCCAACAATACAAGTCTAATTTGTGTTGCCCATATACTCACTGAAGTGTGGTCAAACTCCCACTAGCCAACCCCTTAAAAAACAGATTTCTTCCCCACCAGAAGACATCAGTTGTGGAGAGCTACATGTTAATGTCCTTTTTACCAATTTTAAGGTTTTTTTTTGATGACTTCTTGTCTAGGCTGTACTTTGGGGTGGGGCTGTGATGTGGGGGTAGGGATTGTCACAGAAGCCTTCTGAGACTCTGTTTCTCAACTGTGAGTCTGCAGTCATCAATATAGCTTTTTTTTGCCGTTTACAGTAAGTGGAAACACAGATCATGGACTTCCACATGGTTACTTATGATAGCATAGCCCATGGATATCCACATGGCCTTCACTGTCAGCACATGCCATGGGCATGCATGGTCTCTGGTGGCATAGATCACAGACTTCAACAGTGACCCTAGCTGCTGCAGAACTGTGGACCCGAACATGGTCCTTTGAGGCAGCCACAAACCACAAACGTCAACATTACTTCAGTTGGCAGCACAGACCATGGACATCTTCATGGATTTTGGTGGTAACACAGAGCAGAGGAATCAACCATGCTCCAGGCTGCATTGGGATCATGAACTCCAACATGGCTCTTGGCTTCATGAACCACAGATAGTTGCTTGGATTCCTATGGCAGCACAGACTGTGGACATCTACATGGTACCTAGCAGCAGTCCAGCCTACAGACATCCACCTGAACATGGCCTCAACATGGCTCAGAGGTAGCAGTCCAATCCACAGCACGGCCTCTGAGGGCACTATGGACCATGGAGTTCTCTCAAGAAGGTGCAATACAGAAAACGAGCCATTCTTCACCTTGGACATCCTGTTGTGGCTTGGAGTCAGAGTGATTGTGCGGCTGGCCAGCGTGTTCGGGGGTTGAGTCTGTGCAAGGTCCTAGCTGCTGTACACCACCCTGACACACCTACCTGGCAACAGCACGTCTCCCTATCTAATGCAGCCTTCTCTCTCATCTGTGACTGTTTGTTGCATCTCCAGCTCCGTCTGCCTTCACCATGAACACACTGCACCATTCCTTCATCTTTCCTACCTCTTCATTTCATATTTGTTCATCATAGTGTCACTGGAAACTTCAGTGTGTCACATAGTACATTTTTTTTTGCCCAAACAACTTTACATGCAAATATTCATTGCAATAAGTATTGGTCTCGTTCAAGGCTTCTTACACACCATAAATACTGGACCATCACAGCATTTAATCTCAAATATTTGGCTATTGCCTAGTGTCTGGGTGAGGTTGGAACTAGGAAGAGCATCTGTGGCAGTTTCTATACAAGCTCCAGGTTGCTGCACTCTTCACCATCCTCAACCCTCCCAGGGCTTGACCTTTGTGCTTGTAGCCTCTAGGCATCATCACTGCCCCATATTTTCCCAGTAGGACAAGCAGCTCAGGCTGCAATGACAGTAGTTCACTGCTAGGGGCCTGGCTAATGGGCATAGGACCTGCTCTGTTTAGTAATGACATCTGATTCTGTGGTATGAGCTCCTCCTCTACCTGCTCCAGCAACTTGAAGGTGGAGTAGAGGTTGAGGTGGACTGACTCAAAATGCTGGATCTGGGCCTGATGGCAGCTGAGTTGGTCAGTCCAGACTGTCCTGGTGGCATCCAGCCATGTGACCCTTGAATCTTTGACCCTTTTGCCTGCTCTTGAGGGACTCTTTTCCTTCTTGTTGGGTTGCCTTGTCTAGCCTTGGTATGAGGGCTTTTGTCTTGTCTTATTGTATCTTCTTTTCCCCTGTTTGACTGTTGTCTTGGAGTTGTGGGGTTTGGGGGATAATCTTTTTTGAAAGGAGACATAGAGGGGAGTGGATCCAGGAAAGAGAGAAGGAATGGGAGAGATCAGAGACAAGTGGAGGGAGGGAAAACTATGGTTCAGGTATATGGAAGAATCATCTATTAGAAAGAAAAAACAGAAAACAAACAAAACCTCAAACAAACAAATGAACAAACAAACAAACAAACAGCAAAGCTATTTTTCATGCTCTTTATTAACTTTTTCTGTTAATAATACTCATTTATCTTCCCATTGCACTGTGTGAAAGAGAAAAAAAAAACGAGTCACTGTTTCTGTATCTGGAGGGAGGCATGCTCAGAGTGTTTGGGCTTTTATTCCTATATGCTTATTTTTATAAACTACATATACATCAACTTATGAAAACAACATATACTTTTAAGAGAAATAACACAATAAACTAGATTTGTGGGCCCATGATGTGGAGAGTCACAAGTACTTCTGTAAATTTCTGCTTTTGGTTGTAAAGAACATAGAATTAGTTTATACATAGGTTTCTGTTTCAGTAGCCTTCAGCTATAACATACTGCTATCAATGAGGGCTTACCAGGCCTTTGACCAGAGTCCTGAGACTTTGTGGAGTTGGAAACCTCTTTGCATGTCTGATTCTATTCTTTCCCAAAATTACAAACACTGTGCAAAATATTATTATTATTATTATTATAAACCTGTAATTTTATTTCAAACATATAGGAAAGAATAAAAATAATAGAATGGATATGCATGTATATGCAACATGTATAAATCCGAGCATTTTGCCTCATTTACTTCGGATCTTCGTTTCCTAAAGAATGATGTGCTTTGAGTCAGCTGTTGTAAAGCATGACTGTGATCCCTGCACTTGGAGGCATTGGCTAGAACAAGGAAGATGAATTCAAAGCCAACCTCACCTTTATGAGTTTGAAGACCTCTTAGGACTACATGAAATCTTATCTCAAAAGACAAAAACCAATGAAACAAAATCAGGGAACCGATGACATACCTTGAATATGCTTGCCTTCTAGAATTAGATTCTAATTAAATTATTGTCCTCTAAAAATTTTTTTCAGAAAGTGCTCTTTCCTTTTCTTCATGCTCCTCATTTTCACTTCTAGTCAGGTATATTTTTGTTAAAGTAATTTTAGAATTAAGAACTTAAAAAAAAAGCGTATAATTTGTATGTGTCCCAGGATACATGGGAAATGATCAGTATCTTCCTATTTCTAGTAAATAATGTTTGGTCCATTTATCTAATATAGTTGTGGTTTATGACATATGGCAGTATTTGTTGTCAACATCAAAAGTACCAGGACGATTAAGTCTCAAGTCCAACCTTGAGAAACCTCATTAAAATTCAAAACTCACCATCAAGTATTAATAACATTCATTCCTGTTTTGCAGTGAGCATGAAAACAATGCATTTCATTTTCAGGTGAAGGGAACTGGAGAGCCTTCTCAGGTTTAACCATCCTGTAGGATTGCACCACTTTGCATTCTGAAGCTGGAACTCCTACTGGTAAAAAGAAAACAACATATGACACATGACTTGCTTCATGTGAGAAAAATAAACCCAGTTAGAAATGAGAGTTTTATGGGTCTGGACCACACTGCCGCACAAGTGAAGTTAAAAATCAGAAATTTGTTTTTGATTTAGAAAGAGATTTTCTGTATTTTAATGATCTATCAAATACCCTTTAACCAATATCCAATATGGCCAGAAGGAGATGATTGTGCAGATAGGATAGGACATAGCAACTAACAACCTCCTTTACATTAATTCTAGTCTGACCGGAGCTCATTAAAATTTAAAGTTGAGAGTTCTAGAGAATAATTAGGAAGATCAAGTTCTCTTTAAGATCTCAAACACTTCTTGACCAAAATGCATAAGTCACCGACTGAAGTCCTTCCCAGTACTTAGGAAATGTGTGAAATTCTCAGCACAGACTCCAAGAAATGGAGAAGCAGAAGAGCCTGGCTCCTCTTGAAAGGTGAGGAATACATAGTGAGAAGACGCCATGATTTTGAGTTAAGGGACAGCAAGCCGCTAAATCACAGGAGGGCGTTAAGGACATGAACGCAGTGATGTGAGCCTACAGCCTGCCTTTCTCTGAGACTTCCTTATGGATGCCATCTGGTTAGACTTCTCAGCATGCAGGAGTGAAGCTGGTGTTACTGTTCCCATTCAGACAGCAAAGATCACTTTGCTCTGGGACTGGGCACAAGCTCTGAATGGCACATTAGGAGTGAGATTGTCCTTCCATATTAAAGTCATTTGTATCTATTGTCCCGTTCTACAGACAACAAGAATTCTAGTGTTCTGAGAGCTAGTAAGGAACCTGAAAAAATGGTTTGTCATTGACTAACCTTCCATTTCTAAGTGGGCCGTTTTCCTTTTCCTGTGAGGCATACTCTAATTACAACAAAGTCTACAATGAAAGAAAATACTTCACATTACATTAGAGGAAAAATTGAGTTTCACAGAGTCTGAGAAAGCACCCACCTTCAACCAGGAAGAAATAGTCAAAATATAAACTAATTATTCTTTACTATGTCAAATGCTTTTTTAAAAATTTCTTTTCTATGACAAAATATCTGAAAAGAAAAAAGGAAAAAACATCAAAGGAAAGAGGACTGATTCTTTCGAGGTGTAGCTTGAAAGTATGGATCATCACGATGGGCAAGGCACAACAGTGAGATCAGCTCTAGCTAGCTGTGTCTTCAGTTGGGAATCAGGGCAGATATTTGTGCTCAGCTCGCTTTCTCCTTTACGTTCAGTTCATGGGATAGGGCTGCTCGCATTCAGGGTCATTTTCTTCCCTGCAGTCAAGCTTCTCTGGAAACACTTTCACAAGCATAGCTAAAGATACGACTCCTAAGTGACTCCAACTTTCGTCAAGTTGGCAGTGAAGACTACGCATCCTTTAAACTCACCTGCCTCAGTACAACACAGAATAAGATGTGTAACCTCTGCTTCCTGAGTGGAAAAGAACTTCGCTGGGCTAGGAATAGATTAAGCATCCTGAAAGATCTGCCCCAAGTCACTTCTCTGAACATTTTGCTAACTGATTTCTGTTGCTCGACACTGCCTGGTCACTCACCCCAAGATCTGCATTTGTGTTTTGTCTAACACTCTGTTTCACATGTTTTAACCTGAGAAACTCCTCACTATTCGGAAACTTCAGTTTGGCAATTTCTTGTAATTTCTCTGCAAGTCTTGTAATAGGCAAGGGGACCTTCTTGTATGTTCATCAAGCTTTGACCACCACCTCTACAACACTGTATGCTCTGTATCTGTAATGATGGCTATCCAGATGTTACAGGATTCTCACACTGGGAAACAGGACACTGAGCATTTTCTTCTAGGGAGCAGTCTATTGGGGGTGCTGACACACAGGTTCACATTGGATTAATATCCAAAGGTTAGAGCCCCAACTACAGTAGGGTTGTGTCTTTTACATTATTTTACTTTCTTTGTCTTTCATGTTTGGTAACATGATAACTTGATTAGGTGCCTCAAAACTACAGGAAAGTGATATTGAAAATGGCTAGGATGTGAGGAGGGGTATCACCTGGGAAACCTGGCAAAGGTGCACATATGCTCAAAGAGACTGGTTAGAGCACATTGTGGTTTCTTTATTTTCCTCTTCTGGGTACATGAAGGCTACAGAAAGTCTTTCATGGCCTTTATTCTTTGTTCATAGGTGAAAATTCTCCACATGACCAGATACTGCTTTTATATTCAGTGTTGGCAGAAGTAGAAGTTCATTAAAATAACATTGAATAATATTTTCAAAAAGGAATTCACAGATTCAACACAACCTCTATCAAAAGCCAGTGGCATTCTCTATAGAAGTAGAAAATATAATCCTAAAATGTATGTATTCTAAAATTTAAAAATTATTCCAGACAGACCAAAACAAAACATGGTCAGTCAAAGCAGTCCTATCGTGTTATGATTTCTTCCAAATGTAACTATTCGCTCCTGGAGGGAGAAAGGAAAAAGGAGGCTCAGAAATTAAACAAAAACATACACATACAGGAAACTGGAAACTGACAGGATTCACTAGGCTCTCTCCAAGGTTGTATAAGTAACATTTGCTGGGAAGATAAGATGCTCTAGTTGGCAAGTCATTCAGGGAGTATGAGAGATGCAGTGTTCGTGAATTATTACAAATGCTGAGGTGGGCTTTGTAATTTCAATGGCCCTTGAGTAATTCATACTCTGTAAGTCACCCCAGCAAACTCAGTGGTTTACAACTTTGGTCCATCATTGGTGTGCTAGCTGGATGGAGAGATGTCCTCTCATGTCTCTCAAGAAAAAGCTATTCAACAAAACTGCTGGACATACCCTATGTCTAATCTCAAATTATGTAACAGAGCCATAGTGTCAAGATAGAAACATGGCATAAAAACAGAGATGTAGACCTAATAAGCAAAATATAGGATCTCAGAAATAAATCCATCCTGCTCTAGTCGAACGGTTTTTAACCAAGAGCAAAACAGACACTGGATAAAAGAGTCTATTTAATAACTGGTGCTGGCAAAATTGGGTGTTTACATGTATAGGAGTGACACCACACCCATATCTCTCTTATTGCATTTAAGTCAAATTCAAAATGGATAAAAGATCTCAATTTAAAACTCGAATAACTCAAAGTACTACAGAAAAACACTTTAAGACATAGGCACTGCAAAGAACTTTCTGAAAAGGATTCCAATAGCCTAACAGAGATAACCCTAAGAGTGACAAATAGCCAAACAGGAGATAAAAAGGCTTCTGCACAGCAAGGGAAACCATTAGCAGAGCAAAAGGACAGATACAGAATGAGAGGAAACCTTTGCCAGGTATACTGCAAATAGGAGGTTAATGTCTACAACATATAAAGGATTGTAAAAATTAACTACCAGTAGCAAAACAAAGAACCGCCCCCCCAACACACACTCACACACACACACACACACACACACACACACACACACACACACACACCAAAATCTGCCAGGCAATAAATGAACTAATGGTCTGAACAGAGAGTTCTAAAGAGAAGAGCTACAAATGGTCAGTAAACATTTTAAAAAAATTTCAACTTCTTAGCAATTAGGGAAATGCAAATCAAAACTACAGTAAAAGTTCAGGCTAGTCTATTCAAAATGGCTCCCAGCAAGAAACAAATGACAACAAATGCTCATTAGTATGAAAGTTTCTCAAAAACTAAAATTAGAATTCCTGTATGACCCAGCTATACTATTCCTGGGTATAGATCTGAAAGACTCTCCATCCCTCCACAGAAAGACTTGTATAGCCTGTGTAGAGGTATGCTTTTCACAGCAGCAAGGAAATAGATCAATCTAGATGTCCATCAACAGATGAATGGAGAATGAAAATGTGGTACACTCAGCCACAAAGGAGAATGAAATCATGATATTTTCAAGAAAAATATTGATTTGGAAAATTATTATATTGTAAGATGACTCTGCTTCAGAAAGACAACTACCTCATGATCTCTCTCATATTCAGATCCCAGATTTGAATTATTATATATGTATATATGTGCCTATTAGAGAAGTCATGAATCTAAAAGGGGGGGAGGTTTTGAGAGAATGGATGAGGGCTATAGAACACACGTAAAAGAGGAGTAGAGGGGCTGGTGAGATGGCTCAGCGGGTAAGAGCACCCGACTGCTCTTCCGAAGGTGATAAGTTCAAATCCCAGCATCCACATGGTGGCTCACAACCATCCGTAACGAGATCTGGTGCCCTCTTCTGGAGTGTCTGAAGACAGCTACAGTGTATTTACATATAATAAATAAATAAAAAAATTAAAAAAAAAAAAGAGGAGTAGAAAGGAGAATGGCAGCCTACAAGTTTGAGGTAAGAGGCTGATAGGGGACAGTGAGGGAAGGCAATTGTCACAACAAAGTACATTTTAAAAATATCGCATAATGAATCCCATTATTTTGCTAATTAAGAATGCACAAATAATTAACCTTGAATGAATGAGTCCTGACCCTTCTGTCATTTGCACTATTCACTCTCTCATACCTGCCCTAGACTCTTGCCTTCTTTCCAGAAAGCAGCTGGCCTTGATGACCTTTTGTCTGTGAATATGGTCCATTTTGGAATAATTTCATCTTCTCCAAGTTAAAACAACAGAGCTAGATCTCCCTATGGAGCCACTTTGTTCCTGGGTTTCCTGGCTATTCTGTTCAGCCCTGGCATCCCCTAATCCCTTCTGATCCTGGGGACTCTCTCCAGAGCCAATCCTCATATCACCTGAATGGCTCTCCGTCATTCTAACTAGGGACATTCTCGTTTTCTTTTCAGACATTGCTTCTTCATACATTTCCATGTGAATTGGATTCTCCAATCTCTCCCTCACTAGCCAATGAACTTGACTGTGGTCTGCTCCAGCAGACTAGCTGAAGACACCCAGGTAGCCTGGGGTGGGTAAATATGCCTGTCTCTGGCGTTCCCAGTTCCCCCTCTACCCCTACTCCAAAGCTAATTTTACCCTTTCTTCTCGCAGATTCCCTGCAATGTCTTTCTTTCCCAGGACTCCCCATTCTTCTTCCTCTGAGGTACTTAAGTCTGGGTATGTTGGTTTCCTATCCACTTGGAGTGTTATTTAACTCAGCCTTTGTGTTAAAGCTTCCTTTGGATAAACAACCTGAATAAAAACGACAACAAACAATGTTACGGAAGATACTGTTAATGCCATTGTTACTGGGGCTCAGAGTGAAGAGCATAGATGGAGCACGGCCTCATGGTCCCTATTCTTGGCTGATTTCTTATTTCCTAGTAATCAGAATAGGCAAAGCTAGTGAACATTTTCATCTGGGGGAAAAGAAAATCCCCAAGAACTCAGCAGTCACGGTCTTAATAAAGTATATTTAACAACGTGTAGTTTTTGCATAACGTGTTAGCATTATTCATAAGGGAAGAGAGACAACAAAAGCGGTGGTGAAAAGGAATGAATATTTTAAAGGATGCCTTCCTCAACTTATAAAGAAAAATCATGAATGTTAAGCATTTTATTGTCTCTTCTTTTTAGCAATGGTATTATCCCCTTTCGCAACCATGTTAATATATCTTTTCAATAGTAATTGACTGAGTGCCTACTATGCGTTAAGAATATCTTTAATTCTGTGCAAATATTGTCTTCCAAGAAGTAAGCAAATCAAAACATTTATGAAGCTTTCCTTTGCTGAGTGAAATCCTCACCCAGATTGTCAAGAGGCTGTGAGTTAGGGTTATGCTGCTTTTCCTGTCTCTGCCCAACTCAACTGAATGTTCTCTGTTGTTAAAATGGGCATGTCCTTTCTACTAACCAAATGGGGATCCGTGATGGTGACAACACTTTTTGCCTTAGGTGTTGCAAGCTTGGAGAACGGAGGTGCTGGAATTAACAATAACCCCAACCCAGGGGGTTATGGGTCCTTTGTCTTGTGAACAAAAAGAGTGAGTTTTGGAGAGTAAGACTGAATTTAGAAAATAATTTTATTATAGGTCAATGGGAGCTTAAGAGAAAGTAAGAAACCAAGAAAGCAGAGCTCCTGCACAGTGTAGCAGGTGCACAGAGATAGGTATCACCGAATTGCTAATCTGAGGGCAATTATGCTGCTTATAACAGAAACTGGGATGAGACATGGGGAGGTGAGGTATTTGGTGTAGTTGACCCACCCAGAAGATGTCAGGGGCCTCTCAGGCTTGGTCACATTATAAACTACTGCTTCCAGGTTGTGGCGCTCACTGCAGTTGTATAAAAGGAGAAGAAAGAGAGCAAGAGCCAGCCCAGGAACCATAGGCCCCTTTGGTATTTCTGACACCTGGCCTGGGCAAAACCATGGATGTTTCAAGCCAAAGCCAAGAATCTAGGTCCTTACTTCCAAACTGCCTCACCAGATTCTCTCTCCTGATCACGTCATGCATCTGGAGCACACTCACTTTCCCTTTTATTACTGATCACAACACTTTAGGACATTAACTTCGGCTTCAAAATCTCTCTTTGGTGTCACGAACCTTCTGAGGTGTGGGATAGAGTACAGATGTTATCTCCACATAAGCCAGGGGAGGTTCCTCTTAGAAACTATCAGATAGTAATCAAAAGCTATTAACACAGGCATGGGCCAGCTCTGGAAACACTACATGGTATCATTCTGAAAACAGGAGCTGAGCTTTGTGTTGCAAAGTGCTGAGCATTGAGAAAAAAAAAAAAAAAGACTCAGACTTCCTCTGCAGAGCTCAGAAAGCCACAGGAAGGCTTCTCCTGCGTTTGATTTGTTGGAAACCAAACCTGAGGAGATTTTATGGCCTTTCAGTACTCATAAGTCCTTTCATTTTATCCCTGTTTTATAGCTCTTCTTGCTGAGACCATAATGCACAGGGGAGATCTGCCAAGACACCTGAACTCATCCATCCATTTGTGTCTGTTGACAGGAGTCCATTCGGTTGTCAGCTGCCACTTCAGAGCAATGAAGAGCCCGTGACTTCCAAATATCAGAAAGCACCAGGGGATGTGAACAGACCTGAGTTAGAAAGACCTCAATTCCAATCTATAGAGTCTTTATTCTCTCTAATTACATAATTTTAATTCTCTCTCTTGCAAAATGAGGAGATAACACTCACCTTACAGATTGCTAGAGGGCTGAGAAGACAGCACAGGATCTGTGTTCCATTCTTGACAACCAGATATCGCTGATTGGATTCTATAAAATGAAGCTCATAATGGCATACACTCCATGGGGTTGTTAAATGAGTTGTTGCATGCAAAATGCCTATAATAACACCTGGCATATAATAAATCCCGACAAATATTATTTTTCTTGTGAGTGGTGTTTTCTAATGTAGCATCTGCCACATAGTCATAGTGTATATAGTATATCCCTCCTCCTCCTTCTTCTGTATTTTTGGGTAAGGACTTTTACTTTAGGTAGATTTAGTTGTTTTTAAATTATTGCAGACCTTATTTTGTGCCTAGGATGGACAGACTGATTTAGAAAGGTAAATTCTAGTTTGAATACTTGCCTCTCAGTGATCTCAACCCATCCGAGTCAGAATCTTCATCAAGACACTTTGGTTTGCTCTGAGTCAGTAGTTGTGGGGCTATTCACAGTAGACTGAACTATAAAGACGATTACCTGTACCATAAATGGTAAGAGGGCACTGAATATCCAAAATAGCTCCCTATGCTCCTTCACAGTGGCTAATATTGTCTACATGAGAGCCATAATTGATGTTAATGAGAAAAATATATCAGTTGTAGTAGAATGGGGAGTTAGGGCTTTTAAATATGAGAACAAACTTGCCTAGTTCCTAGAGAACAAATCATAGAGGAGCTAAATGTTGATAGGCAGGAGAGGTCACACATCGGCTAAGAAGGGAAGACTTAAGTGGAATATTGAATCTCTGGAAAGAATGGCTATAAGCATACAAAAGGCTTGATGACAGTGAGGAACATCCAGTAAGAACAAGATCATGTCACAAAAGCCAACTTCTGAAAGCTTCACCATGTTGCTGTATGATCCCAACTGTAAATTATAAAGCTCATAGAGTGAGTGAATCAGCTGGGACGGTGTGATATGATTTGCAGTTTCACTGGGCTTCATCCTGACAGTAGGTCTGGAGCTTTCGGGTGCTGAACCATTGAGCTGACTTTGAGTCACACCGTGCTATGTATCTAGGTCCCAAGTCTGCCTGATCAAAGAAGCCTTGGCATCTATGCTGGCAAGCTTGTTTCTTGGGGATCTGGGTAAGAAACTGAGTGTTGAGAGAATGATGGAGTTGAAAAGTTATTATAAAAGTCTTAATACATTGGAGATACTGAACAGGAAGAGTTGGTTGAAGTTCAGCATAGAATTTCTGCTCAAGAGCAAGCATGGAGAACATATTTGATACAGGACAAAACATTGATGATTGAACAGGAACATGATATTATGGACTGACTATGTGTCCTATATGTCAAATTTAAGTATTAATCCACTAGCCCTCAATGTGCCTGACTGTGTTTGGATATTGAATCTATAAGAAGGTTACTATGATTATCCAATGAGGGTCCTTATTAAATAGAGCTATTACACAAGGAGGAGGAGGAGGAGAATGGAGCTACAGTTGTCTTTTCATCATATGAGGGCAGTGTGGACACTTCACGTCAGGGAGAGACCACTCACTAGAAAGAGACTTGTCTGGTGCCTCCATTTTGAACTTCTCAGTCACCACATTTGTGAGAAATTAATTTATTCTTATTAAGTCACTCAGCTATTAATATTTTGTTATTGCAGCCTGAGACGATGAAGACCTATGTGGTCTAGGTAGACTCCTTACATAAAGAGGTCATTTCTTTAATTGTGGGAGCATGAATTTGGGCTGAGAATGGATTCTAAGGTTGACCAATGGCTAACCTGAGTTGTACAGTAACTGGACTTCAGGAAAATGCATGGAGAGATTATCGTCTGCTGAAATGTCAGCATAGAAATATCATTGCTGAGAATGACAAGTTGAAAGCACCGACACTCAGAACCCAAAGACGTTTTCTGATATTTCCATCATGTATCTAACTAGTCTAAAAAAAAAAGTGTCACGTTAAAAAAAAAATGGTACAGGATCAGAACTAACCACACTGCCAGTTATTTAAAATTTGGGTTCTACATGGCTGGTTATATAGGGATATATTATAAGCACAAGCAATGTACTCTTTCATCAAATGGGGTTGGTGCCATATTTATGAGTGTAAGGGAGAAAAAAGGTGGGCATTACTCATATGGCCACTTTGTAGGCAGATCTAAAGTCTTAGTAATTTACTATGTGGTAGTTTGAATGAAAATGGCTCCTGTAGGCTCATCTATTTGAACGTTTGGTCTCCAGTTGATGGAACTGTTGGGGAAGGATTAGAAGGTGTGGTCTTATTGGAGGTGTGTCACAGGAGGGCAGGCTTTGATAAACCTATGTCATTCCTAATTAGCTCTCTATCCCCCCTCCTATATTCCTCTTTTCCTCTTCACCTTTCTCCATTTCTCTCTTACTGCCTTTGTGGATCAGATGTAAGCTCTTAGATACTATCCAAGTGCCTTGCCTGCTTGCCTGCTGCCTGCCTGCCTGCCTGCCTGCCTGCCTGCCTGCCTGCTTGCTTGCCTGCCTGTCTGCTTGCCTGTCTGCTTGCCTGCTGCCACACTCCCTGACACAATAGTCACGAATGCTAGCTTTTTAAAACTATAAATCCTCAATAAACTTTTACTTTTATATGTTGCCTTGGTCATTGATCCTCTTCACAGCAATGATACAGTAACTAGGACATACTCTATACTAGAGATCCAAGACTTCCTCCAATATCTGTTCATTCATATAATATTTAAGGGTCAAAGCTAACGAATACTACATCTTTTGTCCTCCAAGTAGCCTTTATCTTTTCATCTCAGTTTATATGTGCATGCATGTGTTTGTGTGTGTGTGTATGTGTGTGTAGTGTGTTCATACCTACTAATACTCTGTGAATGTAGGCTGTAAGAAGTAATAACAAAATATTAATTGAGGAATAGTTATGATAGAATATCATGTATTTTTCTTTAGCACTATTTTCTCACATTTTCTGTAAGTGGAATATGTGTATTTTTTTTTATTAAAAGAACAAATAAGATTAGACAAGGTATGTAATAATTAAGGAAATACAACAGCACTTCTATCTAGATTCATTACATCTTGCCAAGGATACCATCAAAAATTATGACAATGTTCAAAGAAAAGGAAGTGGAATGTATACCAGTTGCTGGATTCATAACTGGTCTTTTAGGACAAGGTTGCTTATAGGAAAAATATCAATAAGCCTGCTGTCACTTGGGATACAGTTCCTAATGTGGGAACAACAATGTTTGGGAATGACACACCCATGCCAGGGGATGAGCTATCTGAGGTAGGCAGGCACTAACTCAAATTCGTTCAGTTGGATAATTAGTAGTGCATCTGGACTGTTGTTATTCAGCAGGGAGTTCAATTGTTCCTTCCCTTGATAGATGGAGATCTTAATACCTGGTGTCTATAACCATATTAAGATGAGTTTATTAGTATGAGGTTTGATCCATTGTGCCTAATTTCCTAATTAGAAGAGAAGAGACAAAGAGGTTCTGACATGCAGAGGGAAAACACTCAGTAATGGATGGAGGCGAAAGAGACGAAAGTGCCACAGCACCAAGGAACCCTGGGGGCAAGGATGTCCATGAAGGAGCCTCCCTTCAGGTGTCATAGTTCCATGGCCCTGTCACTCCTAACTTCTGCCTTCAGGAATCACAAGACAACAAATCCCTCTCGTTGGGAGCTCTTAGTTTGTGGCACCTTGTCACAGTAGCCTTATAATTTTCACACCATTGAATTACAATTGCTTGCATGAAGCTCCAATATATATATTTAATTTTGCTTTGATGCTTGCAATGGCATTTGTGTATGGTGGGCTTTTGCTACCGATAGTAACCTTGTTGAGACAAATTTCTGAGTAGGTTAAAGCATTCACAATTGAACTATGGATACAATCTCTATGTTTCAATGGGAGAAGAGTGGAAGAGAAATTTCTTCATTAAACCAAACTTTGTATAGTAAAATGATATTGCTAGTCTATATTAGTGAAACACATTGGACTCATTGCCAAAGGAGATAAAAATGGGCCAGTGAAGCATCTTGGGCTATAAATGAAAAAGTGTTTAATGACTAGCAAGCACCCTAGGGAATAAATAATTTTCCACTTGTCATTGGGCCCAAGATGTTAAGCAGGTTCCACCTTCAGCATGGGTCCTTTTCTGCTGCCAGGAGCATCATGGGAATTGGTTAATGTCTGCTATGAATGTATGTGGGAGGACTGGTGATAATTACAAATAATCTGAGCCATTGTCTGAGTTACTTTAGAGAATGAATGGCACTATCTCAAGAACTTCAACATGTATTGAAGTTACTGTCAGTGCTAGAAACCAGTAAAGCCCAGACCACTTTTGTAATTCTAATATAGTAAGAGAAGTAGTTAAACATTCTTTTGCATGTGTCATATAACATAAAAATATAAAGATAACTACTTAGGACCAAATTGGTACCTGTGTTTATTTATATTTGGCTCAATTATTTTTCATGAAAGGTAATATTCTAATGTCAATAGTATCAGCACTAGCTATTTTAGTGTCTATTCTTCTTTTTATAGTAACAAGCATTGAGTTTGAAAAGTCTGTGACATTATGTCATTAATGATGATGATGAGAAGCCAGATTTATTTTTCTGGTGGCTGTGGCCTGTTCATTATCATGGACTTGATGGCAGTATGCCCACATTTTGACTATGATATTTAGCAGAGAGAAACCAAATGATCTCCTTTCAAAGCTCATGGAAAACTGCAGCAACTGGATCCCTACCCAACTCCCTTCCACAATGCAGCCCTGCAGGGAGAGGCTAGCAAGGAGTCATGAGCATTCCTTTCTCCTTTTTTGGGTCTTGTACAAAGATTTGGGCCAAATCCTAGTGGAAGCTCTGAACATATGCTCCAGGATTGGGGCCCTCTCCAACTACCCTTTCCTCTATAGTTTTCCTTTTCATGGGTCAGGTTTGAAAGTAGTTTTATCAACAGGATCAAAATAACTATTTGAAAACAAAATATTCTTGGTAGAGTAGCCAGATATTAAAAAACCAAAAACCAAAAAACAAAACCAGATGTAGAATAACTAGTTAATCAATGGATACCAAGAGAGGTGTATCATTTGGGTACACCATGGAACTACAAGTTCTCCAGACATCTTCAGTTCTAAGTAGCTATTCCCAGCAGTGCAGGAAGCCCTCAGAGACATTTTTGTGAAAGTTCCTGATAGGTTTTATTTCTGTTGAAAGATATAAGCCCCTTTTTATAGGCTTGTCTTCGTGGAAGGATTATAATTTCTGCTCCATTGGTGTGTGACTTGGCATTGTGACTTGTTTTTGCCAATGGTATGTGAGTGGAGGTGACATGTGACATTTCTGAGAGCAGACACTAAGGGCTGTCACTGGCTGTGCCACCTCTTGTTTTCCTCAGCTTTGAGATTGACATGTCTTAATAGTGGCTTTTTTTTCCTTCAGACTTTGTTCCCAAATAAAGAAGGCAGGAAGTAGAGCTGCAGCAGGAACAGAATGTGAGGGACAGAGCATTGATTCTTGTTGTAGTAGGACTTTGAAATCTGAGGCTTGTCTGTAGCATAATCTAGCAAAAGCTGAATAGAACAGTTTGTCAAAAATGGTATCTGCCAGCCAACTTAGCTATAGGCAGTCTTAGGAAAGTGTTTCAGGAATCTGGGTAGAATCAATGGACTATAATTGGTGTGTCTAAGGGTGAGTATCCTACATGGGAATCTGAATGAAGATGTAAAACAAGAAAAGCAACCAACAGCTGCAAAGGACAAGTAAACATAGTTTTCTGTCTTTTTTTTTTTCAAATTAAAAAAAAAGTTTATTAAAACACAATCAGGAAAATGGGGGGAAAAAGCAATGCACAGATCATACAGAAATACTTGCAAACCATTCATGTGATGAAGGATTAAGATCTGGACTATACAAAGATCCTCACAACTCAATAGTAAAAATATGATTAGCCTACTTTAAATGTCCAATGCAAGTGATTCATAAATTCAGAGGCAAATATATGCTTGTAGACATAGTTTTCAATACTACTAATAAGAGATCCATGCTGGATCTATGTGTGATGGGGTAGAGGAGGGAGAGAAAAAGCACCAGAGGTGAGAGTGATGAGGGGAAGAAACATAGTCTCAAAGAAGACTGGAGTTTAAGAAGCCATAGAATTGGGTCATAAGAAGAATCGGAGCTCAACCTAGAGAGCAAAGGAGATCCATCCAGTATCCAATGTGAAGACGGTTTAGGAAGAACTCCACAGGAAGGGAGATGAGATGGGATCTCATCTGCAGATAAAGAGGTCAAGGTAAACATAGAGACAGCAAGAAGCTAAAGCCAGGTAGCAGCTCACACTCCTAACTGTTAAAATAGAAAGTTCAGTACAGAACTGGGAATGAACTGGGTGAAGAGAAGCCCTCTGAGGAGTAAGATGTTTCCTTCAAGAATATTGCTTGGGGTCTGTGATGAGTGATGGATGCAGATAGTTTCAGGATTCTCTCTACATAGGTGTTAAGACAGGACAAATATGTTCCAGTGTTGTGTGCTAAGATAAAGGAGCAAGCCTGTGGTTATCTCTATTGTTAAAAAACATCTATATATAATCAATGAAATTAGAGTAGAAAATGTTTCCCTGGTTTCAGACATAGCCCCCAAAGCTATAGGATTTCTAAACACATAATGTGAAATAGCTGGCGTGAAGAGTTGTGCTTTTATCTAATTTATAGATGTCCACAGCTAAACAATGTGTGCTTATGTGCTCCAGAAATGAATGCTCAGAGCTCTCTGCAATGTATCTTCCTTTATAGTCAGCATCAGTGAATCCCAATGACTTTCTGGGTATGTTGGAATTGTCTTAGATTTCTATATGAAGGACCAATCATTTCAAAGCAAAGAATGTGGCAGAGATTATTAGTCTCAGTCTTCATTCCCCATTTCATCTTGTAACCACTTTCCAGCTTTTTAGGTAGGCATGGAGCTAAACAAAACAAAGAACAGCGAAAAGATCAAATAAGCTGAAAAAAAAATTAGGGTCAAAGCTATGCTGATGCTGCTCAAAGTAGCAAAGAGTATCATCTCATGTTTTGCTTTGTAAAGATTCTGAAAATATAATTTTCAATATTTGTATCAGGCTACTTTGACTTTTTCTCCTAGAAATAAGAAAAAAGGATAGCCGGGCGGGTGTGGTGGTGCACGCCTTTAATCCCAGCACTCAGGAGGCAGAGGCAGAGGCAGGTGGATTTCTGAGTTTGAGGCCAGCCTGGTCTACAGAGTGAGTTCCAGGACAGCCAGGGCCATACAGAGAAACCCTGTCTAGAAAAACAAACAAAAAATAAAAAAAAATTTTAAAAGGAGAAGAAAGGATAAATAAATGAGAAAGAAAGGAAGAAAGAAAGAAGAAAAGAAGAGAAAGGAGCACTAGTTTTCTTTCACTTTGTGATCCACTATTTTGTTTGCTTAGCAAGGTTTTTTTTTTCGTTTTCATTTTTTGTGTTTTTTTGTTTGTTTGTTTTGCACCACTTCCCAGTGTGACTCATAAAATCTCCCTTGCATATCCTTCCATAGCCCTTCCTCTGTCAACTCTCTGCCATTCTGTCTCTAGAGTGACTTTAGAAGCTCTGTGTAGAACATGCTACATCCTCTATAATGTACTTTATGAGTAGCGTTGTGTTATGTGGTAGCACAGCTATTCTTTTCTTAGGGTTACTATTGTTGTGATAAAACACCATGACCAAAAGCAACTTGGAAAGGGAAGGGTTGACTTTCATTATACTTCCACATCACTGTTCATTGCTGAAGGTAGTCAGGGAAGGAACTCGAGTACCACAGAAACCTGGAAGCAGGAGCTGATGTTGAGACAATGGAGGGATGTTTCTTATTGGCTTGCTCCCTCTGACTTGCTCAGCCTCATTCTTATAAAACCCAGGACCACAAGCCCAGGAGTGGTCCCACTCACACTTTACTGAGCCACTAATTAAGAAAATGCCCTATAGGTAGGTTTGCCTTCAACCATATCTTATATAGGCATTTCCTCAATTGAGGCTCCATCCTCTCAGATGACTCTAGCTTATGTGAAGTTGACATAAAGCAAAACAAAAGACCCCGAACAAACAAACAAAAACTAGCCAGCATAACTGTCATTCCCACACTGAAAATGGAGGAAATCTTCCCTGGTCTCTCCTATTTTTACAAATTTCAATTGGAAACACTGAACACATTTGTTTGGGACTCTATATTATTTATTTAAAAAATTCGAACCGAGGAAAGGATCATCCAGACCTCACCTTGACCAAGACCCCAAGACCATTTACCCACCCCCATGTGGAAAGCTCATGTCAATGCCAAGAAGATAGACATGAGGTCACTGGGCCCTGTCTTGTTCATTTTCTAAGTGTGTCACATTGATTAAATCTCCTTTCTCTTCTTTTTACCATGAATGGTCTCTAATTGGTTGTGTGTGGCAGTCTGTGTTTTTGCTCTGACACCATTATAACGGTCAGAAAACTCCTTGAAAAGGAGCTCCTTTTGAGAGAGCCTTACCTGTCCTAGGGAAATATTCTTCCCAAGCACCTGACTTTGTACCTCCACCCCTGAGCCCCACTTGCCAACTGCCACTGGGACTCCTGAATTCCCCTGCTTCCTGGTAGGGGTCCTGAGGGGAACAGGGCTTATTCCAAACCTGTTTATCCTCTTCTACTCTGTTTCCATGAGAAAACAGGATTGGATCTGCAGTCCTGGAGGTCTACTATAATTAAGAGTTGACTTCCAGTAGAGAGAGAGTTTGAAAGACTACGACTAATGATTGCTTTCATCCTTGCCTCTGTGTGTCCTATAAATGCTGAGTGATGCTATGGATCTAAAATGCACAGGGAATATTTAAATGCCCTACAAATAGCAGCCCGTTCCATACACAGAGGATACAAGGCTTATTATCTAGGCCTGTTCTTTGATTACAATATCTGGGGCCCAATCTAGCATCTTTAGTGGGAGAAATAGCAGATTTCATGATGCTTTCAAACAAAAATTTGTTTTTCTATTTTTACTACCCTGCCCCCCAACGCTGTCTATATACCTTTCCTTTAAGCGGAAACATAAGTCTGCCATTTAATAAAGCCCAATAACAACGCTTCTTGAAAGGACAAGGGCTAATAATCACTTCCCGTTTAACATTCTGGTCACGTGACAGTGGAGGAGAATAAATCAGTTAAACAGCAAGATGCAGCACCGCTAATTTTCATGTAAAAGGGGAATGATTGCTTTATTATTTTTTTTTAAAGAAAACCATTGTGATTTTTTAAAAGCTGTTAAAACCCAAACATCCTTGTCTATCAGTTTATGAATTATTAATAAAAGAAGAAGAAAAAGAAAAAAGAGGATTTCTTTTTCTAAATATCATCTGCTAAGCCACCATGGCCTGAAGTGGCTCACGCTGGATTCTGATTTACATAGTCCCAGTTGGAAGTTAATGAAGACCGCTGAGCCACCTTTCAACATGCAGATAAACCTTCATGTATTTAAAAGCAGGGAATCTGGGCTTGTTCCTGGCAAATTATTCATCTCAGATCTGAAGTTTCTGACATCGCCTGCGTCAGATAAACTGTCACCCAAATTGCAAACTAATTAGTGATTCAAACATTTCCGAGCTGATTGATGACAGAATAATTTACGCTTGTTTCTCAGTTTCCAGCTGGCACGGGCTGCTGACTGGAGCCCTAATTAACGCGAGTACATCAGTCATGTTCTGCCAAGGCAGCACATACAATTAAAAGGCAGTTTAAATGGAATCTCACATGATGCAAATGTGAGGAAACAGCGCTTTAGGAAGAAATGACAACAAAACCTCACAAACCAAAACAGAATGGAAAAAAAAAAGAGAGAGAGAGAGAGAGAATTCTTTTTTTTTTTTTTTTAAACAGAAAAGTAAATTGTCCTCTGCATTGAGCAGTTAACAAAAAAATAAGCAAGAGAAGCCAGACTGGGCATACTAAATGTTTTTGTATTTAAGACATTTTATTGAGATGAGTGTTTACTGCTCTTTTTAGTGCAAACAGTTTGGATCACCCTCCTCCCTCGCTGCAGTGTTTTGATGGGAGAGATTCTGGGGAGTCCTCCTGGATTGGTCCCGCGAGCTCCTGGATCCCTAGTACTTCTGGGCTCCAGCCTGAGCGACTGCTTTCCTGCACGTGGCCCCATGTACTGCCCATCTCCATCAGCACAATGTTCTGTCCCTTTCCCTTGCATTATTTCTGTTATTTCCATTTACAAACTTTGGGGTAGATTTTAATTTTTAGCGCAGTTTTGGGTGGAGTGTATTTTCTCCTAGCCCCTTCCTTTTTCCAGCCTCCTCCTGAGGTCTCCAGTATTTGCTCTAGTTTATAGAAAGAAAGCCTTAGAGTTTCAATCACAAAGGGCAGGACTTTTTTTTTTTTTTCCAGATTGATTTTTTTTCCCTTTAGTAATTTAGCAAGAGTCCAGGAGGGTTTTGTTTTTTTGGGGGTGGTGGTGGTGGTGGTGGTGGTAATCACATTTCACCATCTAGATATTCTGCAGTTTGCTTCACCATCTACTGAAAAAGAGTTTGGTTGCTTCCAAGTGTTGGCTTTCATGATGGAAATGCTGTAAACATCTGTGTGTAGGTTTTTGTCTGGGCCAAAGTTTTAACTTTAGTAAATGGTAAAGAGTATAGTTACTGAATCATTCATTCATGAAAAAAGATAATGTTTCTTTTTAAGATTTGTTTTTATTTATTTGTATGAATGTTGCCTGTGTGCATGTATTTGCACCTGTGAATGCTGGGTGCCTCTGGAGGTGACAGGTTACAGGTGGTTGGTTTTGTGAGTTGCCAACTTGGTAATGGGACCCAAACTGGGGTCCTCTGTGAGGAGAAAATGCTCTTCACCACGGAGTCATCTCTCCGGTCTCAATTCATTAAGAGATATGTGCTTTCTTTACCTTCAAAGACTATAGGATATTGAAGACAACACACATTTCCTCTGGAGCACAGTATATATTTTTACACTACAGTATGATGTCTAGCTTACAAGATTTTCTCCTCATCCTTCATATTTCTTGGTTGCTCCATTCAACTCAGAATCTCTAAGTTCTCATTCTCATATAGCAATATCTACCACAATCTATCTACCACAATATCTATCACAAGAAATATCTACCCTGTGGCTAGAATAATTATTTCCTGTTTATTGTTAAGGAGACAGACATAGAAGATAAAGATTTTATCCATGTCCACAGAGCCAATGAGAGAGCAAGGAGAGATTGTTTATCCAGTGAGGCTACAGAACTCACTTAGTGTTGCCATAGACTGAGTGTCCTAGACCCAGCAGGTGGTAGAGCCAGGGAAGAGGCAGATCTTCACTAGTTCGATAGTTCACTGACCCATTATCTGTGATGTGTGGACATCAATTCTAGAAAAACCTTTTCCATGCCTTAGAAGCCTTCCATACTACAAAATAGATTTTAGCTCTACACATAAAGCTTGCCTCTATGAATACTACTGTGGTCCAATAAGAAGCCAAACTCTGAGCATACAATCTAGGGATAGGCAGACATTAAGTGTGTGTTAATACCAATGACTAAATAATTTTGACTGAATGATCAGTAAGAAGGGAAAAGTTCATGGCAAAATAGGGGAGGGCGATTAACCTATTTTCACCTATACAACAGGAGGAGGTAACTATGCAGCCGAAGGTTAACTGGTAGTACACAGACTGGGCAGAAGCATATCCCAGTTATAGAGTCATAGTCTCTATTGCTTACATCTGTGTCCAAATGCAATGGAAGGAAACTGGTATGAGAAGAAAGGGGTGGGTGCTTAATCATAAGGTAACACCTTAAATATGTGTGAGTTTTAACTCATAGAACCTGTAATTTCCTGGTGAGCAAAGAGCTAAATATCTATTTGAGCCCCACAGGCCATTTCTCTTTCCCAGAAATCCTAAAGTGGCAATATAAGTCATTAGAAGTCGCTTCTTTAGAGGAGCTGAGTTCTGAATGGGGCCTCTAAATGGTGTGTGTTGTACTCTACCTACCTTCCTATAGTACTCAGCAGAAAACCAGTGCAGAGGCAAAAGAGAGGGACTTACCGCTTTTCTTTTTTTATGACGTGTTACATAGTTTAGATTATTACATACTGTGAATATTGTTATTATTAGTTTGTAATAATGTACATACACATATAGGTGAGTGTATGTACACAGTCAGGCATGGCTTTAATGTCAGAGATGATTGCTGAGAACGGGTTGCTAGGTGATTTTATCATTGGCTGACTGAATGTGCAAAGCAAGATGGCTGTAACTATCAGTAAGTGGTGTAATCTTTAGGACAGCTGCCATATGTGCTGTCCATCACCAATCAAAATATCGTTCACTAGTGCATGACTACATAAGTATATTTGAATATACTCAAACCTACAGCAAAATACAACAGAAATAAACAGCTATGTACTTGCCAACCACCTAAAACAATTGTATGAGATAGTCTCCTGCTAGTGAAAGCTGTCTTCATTAGTTTTTGCAAAAAATGAGATACCAATGATATTTGGCTTGTCTCTTTAAACCCTTATATGACAACTCCTTTAGATAACAGGCTTGGACAGGGAAGAATTGTGAGATATGCGTAGATCAGGCTAACTTAGGAATGGTTTCCTGTAGGAAGCCGCACCTGGGCTTCCCCACAGCAGCGAATGCTGCTGCAACCGGGCCTCCCCAGTGAACGGCCTCCGTAACCAGGTTCCAGCGCTTGTCCGCACTCTGACCGGCAAAGCCGCCCTGAGAGGCCCCACCTCGAAGAAGCCCTGGGCTCCGAGAGGCCCCGCCTCCGGGGATCCCCGGGCTCTGAGAGGCCCCGCCTCCGGGGATCCCCGGGCTCTGAGAGGCCCCGCCTCCGAGAATCCCCGGGCTGCAAGAAGCCCCGGCTCTGAGAAGCCCTGGGCTCTGAGAAGCCCTGGGCTTTGAGAAGCCCCGGCTCCATAAAGCCTTCCATTCAGTGATAGCCCTCCGGCCCTCCGCCATTACAAGATGGCGGAGGACCGGCCGGCTGTCAGGGAAGAGAGCCTAGTGCGCATGCGCAGCTCTCTCCTCAGGCCCTCCTCAGGCAGTAGCCCCTCCCGAAGGGAAAATATGCTAATGAGGCACTGCTTGTAGTACCAATGAAAGGAAAATATGCTAATAGCTGTGGCTTGTGGCACCAATGAATGGGCCACATGCAAATGAGGTATGGCTTGGTGCACCAATCAGCAATCACTATGACACCCCTCCCCCTTCCCTGGGAGTGTATAAAAGCAGCAGCTCTGCTGCTGTCCAGAGTCCTGGGAATCTACAAGCAAGGCGCTCCAGAATAAAGCTGACTGAGAAGATCCCGGTGGTGGCGTGTCTTTCTTGCTGGTTGATGGAGGAGGCAGGGAGGCGCGCCCCAGTTTCCTAAGTGCCTACTCACTCAAAGAATCATCTTTCTCCTTTTGCCACCATTCACAACTTTAATGTCTTAAAGCTTTATCCATCTTTAGGGGTTAAGTAGATGTTTTGTTTAAGTTCCTTTCTTTGGCTATTAGTGACATAGTGTGATTATAGGTGTGCCACCATGCCACCATGCCACCATGCCAGCCATAAGTTGAGCCTGAAGTTTCTTTAAAGAATTAAGACATGACTAATTTGTAACCAAACTCATGAAATATTTTTCTCTGTATGAGAATTGTTTCTTTGAGTCATTTTAAAAAGTGACTTCTACAATTGGTCCTACTAAACATAAAATTGGCCAATAGTCACATGCTAAAACATTTTTTTGGAATTCCATTAAAAGTCAGAAGAAAAATTAATCAATGAAATGAGATTTATTGCTTTAGAATAAGTGTCAACAAAATTTTCCATAAATGGCCAGATAGTCATTATTTTTTTAGACTGAACTGTAACTACTGGACTCTATTACCAACGGTAGGCAGCATGTAATAGTTGAGCAGGCTTTGTTCCAGTAAGAGTTATCTATACAAACCAATAGGTGGGTTAGATTTTCGTTGTAATTACTGAATTAAACATTAGCTCAGGCATCATGCTGTAATAAAATACCTGAGCTAGGTAAGTTATAAAGACAGTTAAGGTGTTTTATTTTATAGTTTAATCTATGATCAAGGAGTCACATTGTCAGTTCCTGGTGAAGGACTTCTGCTCTGCTAGCTAGAGGGCAGAGAAGCAGAGAAATGAATAAGCAGGTCTACATGCAGGAGCGAGGAATGGAACTAATTGTCCATCTGTTTACAGCACTCTACCTTGTAGTAACCTGGTTCTGCCAGACACAGCCCATTCTGACAGCTGTGAGCTATTCACCAGAGAAGACTACTTGGACATGGGTTTAAGCCAATAGAAAGTCTTTATTAGCTGGTAGGTGACCACACTGGGTGTTTGGGATCTTAGTGTAATACTGAGCTCTTCTTAGGGAGAGTTCTTAAGCACAAAAGCCATATCCTAGGCTGACATACTTCAGTTAACAACAACAGTTAACCAGAAGCAGAGCTATAGAAACCAAAAGCGAGTACATTTAGAGACTTTTCCAGAACTATGGACTTTGACGGATTAGGTCTTTGCTTTTGTTTTGCCAGGTGGTGCTACCTCTATGCTGAGATTTACAGACCTGGGGGTACTTTCATCATGAAGTCAGTTGTGTTAAGGTCTGGGGCCCTGTTACCCTACAAGAAAAACAACTGCTTCCAAGAGTGGCACCTTCATGACCTAATGACCTCACACTAGCCTTCTCCTCTTCAAGATCTCAACACCTTTCAATGCTACTGCATTGAAATCCAAGCTTCCAGCTTACAAAGCTTTGAGGGACACATTATATCCAAACCATAGCAAGAGGCACTTGCTATTTCTTACTAGCAACTTAACTGCTTAGTGTGATCTATCTTTATAAAATTTGATATAAAATGGCATTGGGTTGTTGCAGGGACAAAATTCGCCCTGAATAACGAAGTGCTATCTCTTTAAAGAAGATGAACATTCAGAATAAAGTAAGATTGGCTGCAAAGTGAATAATAAAATCAAACAACAATTAAGTTTTGAAACATGACATGTTTCTTTACAATAAGACCACTTTGAAATCTCATTTATTTCTTTTCAAGCTTTCACACGTGTCTATTGTAGATTAAACCATTCCTCTCATTCTCACCACACTCCTTTTACTGCCTCTTTCCTTCCTTCTGTTGTTTCCTCTGTCCTCCTAGAGTTTTGCTTTTTACATTCACAACTCTCTGTGTCTGTCTGTCTCTGTCTGTCTGTCTCTGTCTCTGTCTCTGTCTCTCTCTTTCTCTTATTCTTAAGCCAAAATTCATTTAATTTTTTTTTAGAAGTGGAAATTCATCATCATCAGAAACAGCAATTTTAAACATAAAGCAATCTGTGGATTTGGGATGGGGTTGGAGAAGAAGGGAGGTGATGGGGAGGGTCTCTGGGGAGAGGATGGAGGGAAAACTGTAGTCAAGGTGTAATGGATGAGAGAATAAAGAAAAGCAATCTAACAATAAGCCCCCCCCCAAAGACCAATTTGGTTTACCATATATATATATACAGTAACTTTGTATAACAATGAAAATAACAATTCATAACAAGCAGTGGTGTTAAATCTGAGGCCTGGTATTGCAGACTGTGCTGGCATCATGTTACTGCACAAGTAAGTTCAGAACCAAGGCTGCAGTGCCATCACATCATGCAACCCAGGGGAGGGGTTCCAGGAACACCTCACATTTATTACATGTTTTATTTTGAATTGAATTTGTTTGTTGCACATTCAGAAATCTTTTACTCTTACTAACCTTTGTCTGCTCCCCATCTTCAGTTATGTGGTCTGTACAGGGTTGTGACCTACAGTTTTAGAATCTGGGTACTATATGACTATATTCTGCAACTAATAGATAGTCAAATACCTGGGTTTGCAGTAAGCCACTGGGTAGTTGGACAGACTTCCTATTCCAACCAGAGAGAAGTTCTGAGATAGGAAAACCCATGACTGTTGTTAATGGTCCTACTGCAACGTGCAGAGTGTTGTTTACCTTCCAGTGTATCTAGCCCAAAGATGCTTGATAGGAATATAATATGAACCATGTGTAAAATTAGATGCTTAATATTGGTATCTTGTAAAATTTAGAGCAAATGTTGAAATTAATTTTAATAATATATCAAATTTATTTATCTCAGCATGTTTGTTAATGAAGCAGTTGCAGTGTGATGTACTGTATTGTTTGTTAATACTTTCAATGCTAAATGACCACCTATGTGTGTTGCATGGCATGGTTCCAGCTCACCTCAATGCTGTAAGGAGATCACAGACAGCACTTCCAGGAATCAGGTCTAGCCTGATGCACAAGTCATTTCTTTCTGCACTTGTGTTTTCCGGTGTAAGATAAAATTTCCCAGAAGCCACCAGCATACTTCCCTCATTGTCTTATTGTCAAGAATTACCTCTAGTATCCATCCATCATCTATTCAAACTGTAGACCAGTGAGTGAGACTAAAATCTGCTCAGTCCATGCTCCCAGAATCACTGTCTATGCAGTAGAAGGGGGATACCTGCAGGGTATACCTGTAGAGGGGAGGAAGGTGGGGGTCAGACATGGGGGGGATGCAGCATAGTGCCTTCCCAATGTTTAGTTTGAAAAGATGGTGTTGGGACAGTATCTATCTCTGTGAACCTTGGCAGGAAAACAAAGACAAAAGTTGTTTTTAGCTTGGTGTGGACAGGGAGGTTTAAAAGACCATCTGGGTGGTTTACGGGAAAGTACTGCAGCTGCGGCTGTGCTGACTTGAAGCATAGCTTCCTATTGCTCAGTGTTTAATGTCGCAGGAGATAAGAGGAGGTGATGGCTGGTGTTGGTCCTTAAGAAAGAGGATGGAATATTTTTCTACAGCTCTAAACATGATGACGTAGGCAGAATTCATGATGTATTAGTCAATTTTTATTCCCCTAGAAATTGTACTCAACAGTATAAAAATGTTGTCATAACCTGCACGATACTGAAAGAATCTATTTTAATTAAAGTGTCTTTTTCTCAGCAATGTCTTTTATCCACTGCATGTTTGGCCAGATTTATCTTTTCAGAAAAGCATGACTGAGGGGTGTCTTATTTTTGTCAGAGTGCCTTCTTTTTAAAATTCTTGATTTTGTTTTTTGTTTTGATTTTTTTTTTTTAAAAGAAAGTTAAAAGAAAACATAGAATAGGAAAGTCTCACAAGGCAGTCCCTTTCTTTCCTGTGGAGGGGGCGGGGCTGGCTGATGGCTGATGGCTGATGGCATTTGTTGTATCATGGGATTGTCCTTGTAAAGAAGATAACCTCTATGGATTCTAAGGGATGGCTAGATTAGGGTTCCTGGGAACCTGAGGCAGGGCAGAGGGGAATTGGTGGCCTGTTGTGCTTTGGAGGTCAGCCATTAGCTTAGCTACCCTGCCCGAATCTCTGTGGATTTGTTTTCAGGGTCACCTTCCTGGGTTGACATGGAAACAACAGCAGATAAAGCACCTACTCAAGCGAAGGAGTGAGGGGAGGGAATCCCTTGTGATCCCCAAGAGGATCGTTTGTGTAAGAGGCCAAGACTGATGAACAGCTTCCTCAGAGGCGGCCCAGGGGTGTGAAATGGCTCTTAACCATCAGTGTTTGAACTCTGGTAACCATCAACCTGGTGCTGTTGACCTCCTGCCCAGGGCAATTTTAATAACACTTGTTCAGCACCTACTGCCTTCTTTTCCCAGTGACAGTTGCCTCTGCAGATCTTAGGGTGGCTTTCCATATTCTACCTCTAGGAGCAACCTTCTGCAGTCTATGTTTGGTCTCAGAAACCTGCTCTTCATTGGAGCCTTTACTGAATACAATTCATATGTGTATTTCTGTGTTTGCCAGAGACGCTATACATGTTTTACAAGAGCCAGGAGTGGTGGCACATACCTGTCATCTTAGCACTTGAGCATGGAAACAGAAGAATCAGAAGTTTGAGGTCATTTTTCTGCTACACACTGAATTCAAAGTCAGCATGGGAAATATGAACTCCATCAAAAAGAAGCAAATACAAAATGAGAATGTGCAATATTTTAAAAGTTATACTTTTGATCAATTGTACTTTTAAGAGATATCTAGTAAAGCCACATTTCTGCATGAAATAATGACTATTAGCTTTGAACGGCCATAGAGGGAAACATATATTAAGTGGTCAGACATCAGAGGTCGTTCTGGAGGGAGACAATGCACCTAACATCACAAACATGGTTGTCACATGAAAGTAAGTTTTTACTCTTTTACTAGAGGGAAATAGAAAGTGCTTTTTACAGAAGGAAGACGGAATACACAAATGGAGGAATCCTTAGGGTGAAGACTCCAGCTTGGTCCATTGCATCCCTTCATGGAAGAAGTGAACAGAGGAGCTGCTTCGCTTAGCTCAAGCAATTCCATGGGCCTGGCTGATGGAGAAGATGAACATTATGGCAGCACACCATCATTTGGACAATTTCTCTACTTTTATAACACACCACGAGTTAGAGAAGCACTTAGATTATAAGGGGGGATTTCTGTAATATCTCTAGTGGGAGCATTGATTGAGAGATGATGACACCAGGAGCCTGATGACCTTGTAGAACTCTTTACGTGCCTCTTCAAAAACAATGGCATGCACCAGCAAACAAAGCCAGCTTTGAAGGTGTATAAAAAGGCTGCCAAGCAAAGCTATCTAAAATACAATTAACTAAATCTAAAGAAAAAGAAAATTGTCCCTTTGTAGTTATATGCAAAATAACCACTACTTCTCACTTTGTTTTTCCTCCAACCAGTGTGGATTTGTAGACACAACTGAAGTGCCTGCATACGTCGTTTGCAGAGATGGGAGTCAGTTCGGCCTCGAGAGGGCTTCAAGTGTTTATCGCTGTGATGATAGGCTCACACACTTGAAGAGGTGGTTTGTTAAAGTGACCCTGGTGGCTGGAAAGAGTGGCTGAACATGCTGGGTGGGTGCACATCTGATCCATTCTCTGTGACCAGCTTCACAGTCCCTAGATCACAAACCTGTTGACTTGTGTAGGAGATATCCTGGCCATGGTTAAAACGATGGAGGGACCCATTCCAAAGAGACTCTGGCTTTCTAAGTTCTCCTTTACCTCTTCACCCTTCACACACACCCCTCTATTATTCTAGCCAACCCCATCACACAAAATGCTATTAGTAGGTAATATATAGTCATTAAACTTAAATTTACAAGGTATCTTTCAGCAAAGGTCACTTGGAGGAGCCTAAAGGACTACACAGCCAAGTTGTTTCACCTGTTTAGTGTTCACACTGGAGACAGCCAAAGGCCCTTGATAATGGCATCCTTTGAATAGTCTGACGACCACACTAATGATTACAGAGTGAGTACAAAGATACTTTGGTATCTTCATCCACCAGACCCCTGGATTTAGATAAAATGCTTGAATCAGAATTGTCAATACAGAAAGACATAGTGTCTGACCTTTCCTCTCAGTCCTGCCTGTCTTTTGGCCTCCAAAGCATCTCCTAGAACTCACATCCAATATGAACATTTCTACTTGATTTAAAAAGGAAATAACTACAAATTGTGTACAGTCCCTAACTTTACATCCTCATACTTGAAAGTTCGTTGAATGGAGCAAGAATTATTTTTGGTCTTTGAGGAAAGGGGTATGAATTGATTCCTTTCTGTTCATGAACTTTAGGGATATTCTTATATTGCTCAAGTGTGGTTTGCTATGTTGTGGTGAAATGCACGATATCATCAATTATGTATAAAGACCTTCAGTAGCATTTTTTTCCATTTTAAAATCAGTTTTTAAACATAAAATTTAAAATTCTAAAATGAGTCTCAGACACAAAACCTTCTGTCTGATGTACAGAAAGCAGCCTGGTCTGTGATTGACGGATGGACGGGCTCCATGGGAGGGGGAAAGTGGTTTACTGTCTTTGACTTTCATTTTTTCCCATTTATAAAATGGAAATAATATGCTTCAGTGATGTCATACAGCCTTTGAATGTGTTACCTGGTATGAAAGGGCCCTTTTAAATGCGATTAAGTCAAGAATCTTAAGAGGGGGAGCTATTTTTGTGGGACTAACGGCAGTGCGTATGGAGGCAGACGGATGTGACTGGTGACAGAGGAAGAGAACGCAGACTGATTTGAGCAATGAAATTATAGGTTAGGAGATGACAATAACCACGAGAAACTGCAAAGGACAAAGAACAGATCGCTTTGGAGCGTCCAGAAGGAACCAACCCCAGTAACCCTTTCATTTGTGGTCCCATGAGTCTCATTTTGCATTTCTGTTTCCCACAAGTATAAAAAAAAGTATGTATTTTAAAACCACTAACTGTAGTGTTTTATGGCAGCAATAGGAAGAAAGGCAACATTTATCCTGCGCCATGCTTGGGGTGCTGAGGATGGAACCACACACTCACATGTGCAGACGGTGAGCACACAGCATGTAGTTTGTTTATATGGAGGCTTAACAACTATGCTGTTGTCAGTCTTCCCGCTGCATAAGACATGCCTACTTTGGAAAATAAAGCTTGTGAATTAAACCGTGAGTGATGCTGGAAAGGAAAGGACAGGAAATTTAAATGAATCTATGTCTCGCCAAAGGTGACAAAGCTCTAACGAATACACAATCAAATCTGACTTCCTGAAGAGAGTTCTTTATCACAGAGAACTGGTTTTGTTTCATTCATGCTTTCCCCCCCATAGGCATAGTGTGGAGCCGACTCTTAAAGGCTGGAACCTAACCGTCTGGATTATGGTGAGGTTTAATGGATATGTTCTTAGGCAGTGGAGTTTCTTTCTTGCTTGTATGTTTGGTTGATGGTGACAGGCGAGGTGAGGCCTGCTCTCTCTCTCTCTCTCTCTCTCTCTCTCTCTCTCTCTCTCTCTCTTGTCAGCTGAGAACTTTCCAGATGGCACTTTAAGAACTAGCTGCATGTGCTCTGAGCTTGAAATGGAAAGTTATGTCTGCAAATATGGGCGTGTGCTGTACATGCGAGTTCTCATTATGTACTTCTAATTTCAAATCATATGAGAGGACATTTGAAGGGCATTAACACTCTATTTGACAAGGCAAAATATTTTCAGGGAACATTAGCTATTGGAATAAATTATGATATTCTCCATTATCAAGTGGGTGGCATGTAATCACATGCCTTGATTCCTCAAGATTGTTTAACCTTTGGCATATTTGTTTATGATTATATGCCTTACAAGTCATCTTCGTTGGAATGCCATATGATGAAGGCATAGAATTATTGCTCTTTATGATGAAGGTGTATTTTCTCAATACACATTGCAGAATTATCAGACCATTCCTCGCTCACTAAAAAGTATTCGGATAACTACTTTATGGATAGATCTATTGTCTCACATATATAAACATATTTATTAATATAGCAAAGAGAGCTGTCACTTTCAGTCTTCAGTTGCCTAGGTTAGTCAAAAGGAACTGGCTTGAACAACCACAGAAGGGAGGAAAATAAAGATGATACATAATTCTTCATCTATTCTACAAAATTTGGTGGTCCAGTGTTTGTTTAAATATTTTAAGTAGTCACTTATAAGACTGGTGTGAAGGCTGCATCTTTCTTCATGATGTGGCCATAACAAGTGCAGAGAAACAATGAAGCGAAGCTGCATTATTTTTTCCCCTTAGAGGCAATATTTTAATTCCATTTCTTTTGGTGAGGTCCTACCTTTCTCCCAAAGGCAGCCTTTTGTAAAGACAAATCTTCAGGAGGTGGAGAAATTATTCAGCAGGTAAAAGTTCTTGCTGTGTGTGTTGGCTAATCCTGGTAGTCATCTTGACATATCCTGCGTGCTGGCTAGTCTTATGTCAAGTTGACACAAACTGTACTCATCTTGGGGAAGGCAACCTCAGCTGAGAAAATGCCTCCATAAGATCTAGCTGTAGGACATTTTGTTCAAGCCATGAGGAACAAGTCAGGAAGCAGCACATCTCCCTCCATGGCCTCTTCATCAGTTTCTGCCTCCCAGTTCCTGCCCTGTTTTAATTCTTGTCTTGACTTCCTTCAGTGATGATCTATGATCTGCAAGTGTAAGCCAAATAAACCCTTTCCTCCCCAATATGCTTTTCATCATGGTGTTTCATTAAAGCAGTAGTAACCTTAACTAAGATTATAACTGTCTCCCCACCCGACAAGAGAAGGGGACCCTCGTGCTCACAGATCACTTGCTGCAGTTTGGATAAAAAGATTTGGAGATATGTTAGTGTTTGTTCACCAAACCATTAATCCCACCTTTGTAGTGGCATCACACAGAATAACAGTGGAATTGAGAATACCACTTTGACAAGATTGGAAGATCTTGCTTTAAATAGGAATGAAACTCCACGTGCATAAAGGAACAAAGAAGCAAGCTTTTATACCCACAATTAGGAAGGAGTGATAGGAGTGGGTGTAAGTAATGGAACGTAAATTTTTTGATACCATCCTGAAGCCATCGTGGAAGTTAGCAAACACTAACCTGTCTGTTATTCCTGTGTGGGGAGATTCTTAGGATGACAGGGAGGTGGCAGGCTGCCAGGAGGAGGGAGAAATGGATGAGCTTAGATTCCTCACCCAGCATCAGAATCCCACCCATCAGCCCAAGGAGATGAATGATTGAAATCACATTATACCTATATTTTCTGATGTGAAAACTGTCAACATTACTGTCACTGACAATGTTCTAAGTGAGCTGGAAGGAGATTTTCAGCAGTTCACAATCGGTTAGCTCATATATTCAGAGCTCTGGGGAAATAGCCTTGATACTTCAGTATTCAATAATGGGATTGCCAGAGAGAAATCACGGTCAGAAGTGGAACCATTGATCCAGAAGTTTCAAAGTTCTGAAAAATAAAGTGTCTGGTGTCAACAGATCTGACCGAGACACGGGAAGACCGGGTATTGCAGGATGCTCACTGTTTGATGTCTGTTTCTTGAGCACTTCAGTGGGTACAACAGATATGCCAGAGAACCAGCAATGCCCCTAACCATGAAGGAGCTTGCCCTCATGCTCTGTGTTCACATGGTGATGCTGAAAAGGAAGATGATGTCTGGTGAAAATTGAAAAACCCCAAAATGGACTTAGGCCAGAGACACTTTAAGGGGATGGTGGCTTCTTAGAAACAGCAACAGGGATGTCCCTCTGGGGGGGGCGGTAGGTATTTGAGTTGTGGTAGATGTCATTGTGTTTGTGTGTACACTTCAGTACTGCAGAGAATAGATGACCTTATAGATAGCACTTGATCACAGTACAGTGAGTCGGCCAGTGATGAACTTGATGGACTAGAGAACCACAGACAGTATTTTATTTGAGGAATTGAGGTTGAAGCAGACAGTACATTGAGTTCATGTTTGGCTTTATGCTTGTATATGGATAATTTAAGGGCCATAATTTATATACAAACACAGAATGTTATGGCCATGCCTTTTACATGTAACAGTTATGTTTTGTGACTGGCAATAGAAAAAAATTTAAACATTTCTACATAAGGTATAAAATATTTACAGAATGAAAATACAAACCTTAGTAAACACAGCACAAACATTTAGGGTTTCATTTAACATTTACAACACAGTACTCTCATGGAGATATTATTTTGCTTCAAAGGAGAAAATGGAAACACTGACAATCACATCCAACTGGCTTCAGAAATGGGATAAAGATGTGCAGAAGTCATGTGACTTTACATTTGCCCTTCCCATTAAATATGGAGCTATTTGTGATATTTCTTAAGTATTTTAGAAGAGGCCTATTTTCAAATATATTCCAACTCATATATATATATATATATATATATATATATATATATATATATATATATTTATATATAAAGGTAACACAAATACAAATGTGAGAAGTACCTTGACTCTGATTTGACAATAACTTTATTTTGTAATGAGGCTCAACATCAGATACATAATACCTTCATTTGATAAACTTCAGCAGAATATTGCTTCCTTCAACACTTTCCCATTTGAATGAATAAACCATCTGCCCGAATGCTAACGTGGTGCAAAATATTAGTTACCAAATTGCCAGTATATTAAAACTACAATCTGTTTTGAAAAGAGGGAAGCCTGTTTATACACTTCTTTCTTTTTCTAGGCACTTGAAATGTCTCAGAACTCTTCTGTAGACACTCTGAAAGTCGTACGCCATCAGATTAGCTCACTTGTTTAAGAAAATATTCCTTAGGCACTGCCTTGTACCTTCAGACACTTAGAAAGGTGAGACATGAGGATCACCAGTTCAAGGCCTGCTTGGGCAATATGGAGAGACTCTGTCTTTAAAGGAACAAACAAGCAAACAAACCAACCAACCCCACTTTTCTCTTTACTCACTTGGGTGGACCACTTCATTCCAATTGTTCTTGAGCTTCATTTTGTCCTTGCACTTTGAGAATTTTAGAGAGTTGTGATGCCTCTCCTCTATTATATTTATGAAAGTACAGTTTTAGGATCGACTATAAGTTCATTAATTCCCACTTAAAAATGAGTGGTGATAGCTTAAAGTACCTATTCCACAGAAGATTAGAAGGTATTCCTATTTTAATGAGCCTCAGAAACCAAGCTGAAATGATAATATTTCAGATGGTTTGAAGAGAGAATTATAGAAGCCTCTCAGAAGTAATGCAAGTAGTTTTATAGTCTACTTACTTCTAGGAACAGCTTTTTCTAAACAATTGAGAGAAGGACTCTTTCAAGGTGGCTCAGCAAGCAAAGGTTTATGCTACAACCCTGGTTGCTTGAGGTTGATCTCAAGGAGAGAACTGACTCTTGATAGTTGTTCTTTGCTCTCCATGAAATAAATACATCATAGTACATGTGCATATACCACATACCACACACACACACACACACACACACACACACACACACCCCATACCACACATGCACACACACACACACACACACACCCATACCACACATGCACACACACACACACACACACACACACACACACACACACACACACTGTAATAAAATTTTCTTTTGAATTAAGATGACTCTGGAAACTGTGAGAGATGCCCAAGTATCCTATACTGCCACAGTGAGAAAGCAAACATGTCCGGCTTTCTTGCAGCGTTAGCTCTTCTCTACCTCACGACCATACAAGTTCTAACACGCACCAAAGTAATCAAATGACATGAAACTTCTTCATATTTTGCTCATGCTCAGCTAAATTCATATCTTCTTCCACACCTCTTAGTAGGTGTGGAGCCAGAGCCTTAAAAAAGCTGGAAGGCATTAGTCGCTCTAGAAGTGATGAGCTCGTCAACATTGAGGTGACATCCCTTTCTGCACAGGGTGATTTTTGTAGTCATTGTCCCTGCTGCTGAAGGTTTTACCATGGTGAACCCTGGTTAAATTATGGAAGAAAAGCCTGAAGTGAAACTACAATCATCTGAATAAGAATAAAGAGAGATGGTTAGCCATCTGGGTAGCTCTTCTTTAACCAGCACTGGCTATCGGTCTGTGAGGTTAATGGACCTCCCTCCACTCATTCCTGTTTTTCACAAAAAGAAATGAAGGCACTAAGCAGTTGTGTGCCTTATGCGGATCACATAGACAGACCTCTGATACAGCTGACTTCAAAGTTCATTTTCTAAACTTCACAGATGTTGAAAAACATCAGCACTGGAGAGGCATATCCTAGACTTTTCTCATAGAGTGCTTGCTCTTTGGACTCCATATAGACGATTTAAGCGTTGTTATTCTCTTAATGTAATTTATTTTTCTGTATGAAGAGTTTTAATTTTTCTCTTTTTATCACCACGTACTAATTGTACAGAATAATTAGCTTAATCATGGCAATTTTGTACATCACAATGCAGTTTGATTTATTGGTGAAGCCAGTGGCTGCTGCTGTTGAGAGTGAAGATTACAGCTGATTTTTTTTCCCTTCTCACCCTTTGTCTGGACTTTTTAAGCATCTTATTCATATTTGTTGTTTGACACTTGGCCTAGTGCAATTCACTTACTACACAGTAGTCAATTTCTTGAGAGTGGGAACCACAATTTTATCTCCTTACGCTTCTTTTCCTACCTCGGTCTTTCCTCCCATCTTCCCTTGCTTTCTTTGACTAGGGAGGGTTATGAAAACCATACAGTCCTTTGTGTTGGCAGGCATTTAAGTCCCCTAGAAACCAACTTATGAGAAACACTCTATGTGACACTTCTATCCAGTTGAAAAAGCGGAGATGTCTCTACTTGATGATATTAGAAAATTCATGAAATTATTAACACATTGGAAGATGGTATTGGGACAATATAAATCTGTGTTCCCAGGCTATGAACACCCATATTTGATTCTTGGGCCTTGGTCATTCATATTAGAATCTAGAATAAACGGTCTCTTGCTACTTTTGGCAAAAAAGCTGTGGTTTTGCATAGATAGAAGAAGCTACATGTGGCCTAAGAAGGAGAACGTCACACTGAGAGAAGTCAGTCAGTAGAAGCCTCATTTAGAGACCAGATAAAAGGGCAGTTGACTCACTCCTGAGACATCTGAGTCCTGGCTTTTGCCTTTCACTAGGTAGTTTCTTACAGGCATGGCAGAGTAGGAAGGCGTTCCTGCCGCATCGCATCAGAATCATCTTGGACTAAAGTCGGTATCATCAGGATTTCCAAACTTACATTTAAGCCTTACAAAGAATAGCACAAGATCAAGACCCTGGGCACCTGACTATGGGTGAAAGCATTGCTTTCTTTACTGCCTAGATGACCTTGGGAATTATGTCAGACATTTGGTTTAGGACTTGTGGTAAAGCTGAAAGAAATACATTGTCCTGTGTGTGAGACATCTCTCCTCAGCAATGGTGTAGGCAATGTTTGAACATATAACACTCTTATGTGGAGATTTTTGAGCATGTGATCATGGAGTTCATTATTACTCTGCTTATTACATTCCAGGAACCTTCCCACAAAATTCATGAGTAACCGAGAAAACTATTTTCAATGAATTATTGACTTTTTATGATCACCTATCTTTTATTCAAAATCATTCAAACAAACAAGCAACTGAAAAGTCACACAAAAAGTAATATGAAATAGCTTGATGGTATTATACAAAATTATTATCTAGGTTTAGTCTAGTTCATTCTAATGAGATTAGAGATTCTTACATCCTAAAAACAGTTTGTATGTTGAAAATGTTGTTAAGTTAGAAAGAAATGCATAAATTCACCAACTCTACTGGTCACAATTAGCCTTACCTGCCTAAATGCATGCAGAAACTTACATTTTCCCACAGTGAAGGGAATTCATGTACCACGAAGTCTATCTGAAAATAACATATTGAATGACTCATGAAATGCTCTGCAACGAAAATGACAAAATATACACATGAGTATTTTTTTGAACTATTATAAAATAAAACATTGCAAACCTAACTGCTGTAGACTGGCGATGGTCTCTATTTAGACTCAGGCTTTCCACACGGGCATTTTGTGCTGTTAGGGGCAGCACCCAAGAAGGATGGGAATGAGGTAGGCTGAGGAGCGATCTGAGGAGCAGCTCCTGTTCTCCGCGTGGTGTAGCGGCGACACTCTCACTTTTGCTCATATCAGATGGAGATGTGTGCAAACTTTCTGACAAGTGAAACCTCCTTGTCACAACCCCACCTGTGCCAGACTCCAAACCATCCCCCGCATCCCTAACACGTTTCTGCGATAGGACTGGAAGGACCCTGTAGCTGTTGGGATGGGGCAAAGTGAAGAGGGGTTTGCAGCCCTGAGGTGCAGCTTTGCTCTTATCCCTGATGGGGCCCCGGGCACACAGCTTCTCTGTGTCTTGCCTTTTCTCTAGGCAGGAAGCAGGGCAGTCAAGGCTGCTGTCTGCTTCTCCTTTGTCTTAATCAAACAGTGAATCAAATGGGGATGTTAATGCAAACACTGGTCTTCTTATTTCATTTCAGCGCTGGAGGTGTCCCTTGGCAACGCGGGGTCCTGGCGCCCTGATGGACTGCAAAACCAATGTTTATAAACCATCCTTCCTTCCAGACTTGCATAATGGAGTAGAGATTTTTCTGTTATCGCTTCACAAAGTCCACAGCCCTTTCCTTTCTTTGGCCTTTCCAGCCATTTGCATTTAGAAGTAGAAATTCCTTCAGGTCCACGCTAGAAGCTGATGGAGCTGTATCATTTCTTTTTAAACCTTCAGCAGCAGAGTCCTTTCCCTCAGTGAAATATTATGTGAGGCATCCTCACATTCAGCCAATCAAAACTGATCCGCTGCAAATGAAGTGGAGGAGGAGAACCTTGAAAATATTTGGGAGAAAGGCCTGTCTCATCTGCTTCCCAGTGGCTCCTGGTGCGTCAACGCTGACTGCGCTTTGTGGGAGGGGTTGAGACTGCTCTTGCCATCCTTTCTGCCTTCGTGAGCAAAGCAGACAATCTCTGTCAGCAGACCCACCTCTCTGTAGCTCCCTTCTGCACCTCTTCCTGGTACTTCTTACCGGCCGGGCTCACTGAAATATGAACACTAGGCCTTTGGCATGTTTGTCAAAACGGTGACTCAATCGTTTACTAAAGTCAGAGATGCTGAAAACTTGTCATTTCCTTAAAGCAATATCACCCAATAACTCATACAGAGAATGCCTGAGTCACAAAAAAATAGGGATCTTTGTCCAAAACTCATACTTAGAGTGTCAACCATGTGTTTATGGAGATCCTAGAAGAACCTGGGACTACTGTTCGTTAACTAAGTTTCTCTTCCCAAGAACCATTTTCATCATATACTTTGATGTCACTGTTGAGTTAACCAGGGAACCAAATATGTAGAGGAGAAAGAGAAATCACATGAATTCTTCACCAGACAGAAAGAAGTACTCATCAGCTCCTTCTAGCCTAAAGGCAGATTCTGCTGGCAGAGTTCCTGGTAAGGTGACACTTGGGAACAGCTCTCTTCTTTGTGCCTTTTGAATCTGATCAGAGAAAAGTGTCATCCATTCAACAGGATGTCCTAGGAGCTACAGCCAGATGCCAGCTCTTTGTGTCTCTCTACAAGTTTAATCTTTTCCATTCCAACAGTGGTGAAGGCAGCACCTTTGAGTCCTTTATTAATAGCTAAACAAGTGTGAGCATTCTCTCTGGGTTGTATGAAGATGTATAGCATACATATTGTCCTATCCACATCTGCAGCTATGCACACATAAACTCAGAGTGCAGGCAATGAGTCTACCCAAAAAGCTGCCAAGCCCAAATGCTGACTCTATCCATCAGATTTCTGCAAGAAGAAACATAGGTAGAAAAGTATATATTCAAGTAATATATATGTTCTTATACATACACTGGTGGTCTACCATTAAACAACCATGTTTGTAATGACGTCCGTAACATGGATGTTAACTTTTCTGTCATGAGACAGCTTCTTCAGCCACTTTCTATTGAATTTGGTGAAACTCCTCCCCTTCTCAATATTTCAGTCCCCCCCCCGCCCCGTCCTTCAAATGCATTCTAGCTTCATACACACTAGGAAAGTCCACATTTTCCTCACTGATGGAAAAATTCTAGGGCAGGAGTGAACTGCATTTCTCATTGTTTCTTTGGTTTACTAAGATTTCTTTTAAAGAGAGCTTGTATGTATGCACCACAGTTGCCTCACAAAACTGTTGTGTAAATTGTAACACAGTCTCAGATAACCTAGAGCACTAGTTCTCAACCTGTGGGTCACCACCCCTTTGAAGGGGTTGATGGACCTTTTCACAAGGCTCACAAATCATATATTCTGCATATCTAATAGTCGCATTATGATACATAATTGTGGCAGAATTACAGCTGTGCAGTAGCAATGATACAATAAGTTTATGGTTGGGGGGTCACTGCAACATGAGGAACTGTTACAGCATTAGGAAGTGAATTGCTGTTTTAGTGGGAGCTGAAGGTGAGATGTAAAATTTGGTTTTCTTCTCTTCTCCTGTGCACAGGAATCTCTAATTAGAGAAGAGGCCGAATCTGTGTACCCGAAGTTAGCCATTTATTCTGTTCTCCTCCACACATCTATTGTTCCGTTTTCTCTTTCATATCTTCCTCCTTATCATCCTTCGTCTGGAGGCTCGGGGTTATGGAAGTCACTGGGATGCTTCCAATCATGGTAATAGGGCATGTAAGTCAGTACGGCCTTGGTATTTACTTTGAAGATAGATGTCAGACACCTTGGCATCTTTTTCCCACATGCTCAAAGGAATAGAGAACCTCACTGGCAATTTGTTTCTACACTAAACAATTGAAAGGTTAACCTGGCACTGGATTCTTTTCACTCATTTCCAAAGAGCCCATTTGCATGTCATCTCTTTGTGAAGTTACAACCTAACCTAACCTAACCCTCTAACACTGCTTTATATGAGCACTTTCTATCCTCTAGCTCTCGTTCAGAGGTTTAATAGCAGAGCATCAAACTCTAGCTAACTATTGCCCTTTTGGGTACGTACATGGAGACCCATATCTGTGCAGTGTGAAGGTTTTATATATATATATATATATATATATATATATATGTATATATGGAATCTGAACAATTTTTTGATGCCAATATCACTATTGTTAAGATTAAACCTTATTTACTACTATGAAAACAGACAAATAATAGAACATATATACAATTTAAAAAATTCTTCCACTCAATATAGATTGGAAAAATTTGGAGGGGCAGAGATAAGAACCAGAAGCCACAAGAGATAATATCTGTGGCTTTTCAGACGGACAGGACACATCATTTATATTTACAACAATTCTCCACTCACTGTCAAACACTAGATGTTATCAAACATGAGTTCAGAAATGAATGGGCAGAGTGAAAACTCACACCGAAAGCAGACACGTGAAAATCCATTCTCATGTTGGGAGAGTGGCTAATTATGTTATATTACATCCTATTAAAAGTGCTCTCTGGGGCAATGGATATGGATTTTCTTGTGGGCTTTCTCCTTATTTTATCATGGTGAATGGGAAGTGTGAGGTTTGTTCGCTGACATCATGCTCCCACAGTGAGGATCATTCTGCTTTGCTGACGGGTATCAGGAGAGCTGAACATAAGAGCTGCAGGATGTAGTATGGGGCAGGCAGAGCTCATTTCCGATGAGCCTATTCTGTGTCTCCGTATCACACAGTCAGCTCTGTCGTCACTTACAAAGAATCCAAGCGAAGTGAGGGACGATCCTTGTCACCAGGAGCTCATAGGATAACCCACAAGAGTGACACAAGTCTAGCTGTCAACAGGGCTTGGTGACAGTTATATAAATGTACAAATGAGAATACTGCAAGAGGTAGCTGCTGGCGAATGATCTTACTTTTGATTGATTTGAAAATAATTTCAATACTATTTAATTCTGTCATAGTTTAAAATGCTCATGTTTTAAAGTAATATGGGATTTACTGATTGCCTAACTTGAAATAATCATATGACATGTTCTCTTAAAAGTGAGCAACAACAACAACAACAACAACAACAAACAAACAAATCCCTAATTTCAACTTGGGAAGGCAAAGACTCGATAAGAAATAAGATTCTTTTCAGAGAGATATTTCTGTTTGTGTTGGATAAAGACTCCCGTTTAATGTTGTCCATGTTTTTTTTTTATTTAAAAAAGTAAATTGAAATATGTCATTTCCACATCTTCTTTCTCCCATTAACAACTACTGTGTCTCCCAACCAGCTTTCTCCCTCTCCTCCCAAATTGATTGCCTCTTTTTCTGTGCTTATTATTGTTACTTACACATAAGCATAAATACATAAATATAACCTGCTGGGTTCATTTAGTGTGGCTGTGTGCATATGACCTCAGGGCTGGCCACTTTGTATTGCATAAAGACCTTTTATTTTGCATCAAGAAAAGCGATGAGGCTCAGCCAGTGGGGTTGGCCTGTGCAGTGCTGGCACCTTCCTGGGTGGGTCCCTTCATCCTGCTCTGGATGGCTTCACAGTCAGCCACTCTTCACCAAGCGGCACAGCCAAGCTCATATTTCCTGCTGACCTGTTTCTACTTTTCATAGCAGGACTAATTTGAAAAATCTGAAAATTATCCAAACTGTACTTCCAATATGGGCTCGGATGAAGACTGTGTATTTATCTTAACAAAACTGCGACTTCATTTCAAATTCCACCTTGCCTGGAGGCTTTTTCCACACATACCCAAATAAATAAAGGAAGTGGGAGCTTTTCATTTTTTTTCTTTTCTTTGATATCCTCTACCAAGGCCTTTTCTTGTTAATTTTGTCAGCTAGTTGCTACTTAAATCTGACTTCCACAGAGCTGTGTGTATTTGCAGGTCGGCTTCATCAAACATTCATTGTTCAATACTGTGACAGCTGGTAGCAGACATACATACTCTTCCCTTGTTTGGTTTTCTGATAAAGCCTGTCAAGAGCTGGCTGACTATAACTGAATTTGTCACCCTCTCAACAAGGTTACACCTCTTCTTACTATGAAATAAAACAATAAAACAACATTTCTAACCCTTCTCTTCCACAACCTCCCAATCTGACAAGCAAATACACGAGGTTTTAGCCAGAAGAAGGAAAACACACATAGAAGAATGTAAAGATCGCCTGTGAGAGACCCTGCTCAGGAGACACAGGGAGCTGCGGGAAAGGTCACAGCAGAGTGCCACCAGGCTTGCAGGCAGCTCCAACTGAGCAGCTGAACTCTGCCAAGCATGCTGCAAATCTAGTGAGGCACTAAGGTTAGTGCCCTGCAGGAGGACTCCACATTGGCTCTCAACTTAGTGGTATGGTTTGTTGGTAGGATAAGACCAGACACCCCAAAGAACATTGATAAAAATCTGTCTCTTCTAGGATGTGCAATTTGTAAAAATGAGAGTCGGTGCTGGAGTTAGAGTTGAATAAGATCTTTAGATAGAACAAGGTGATAAACTCTCAAAGCGCTCAGGGTCCTCCTTAAGCAGTGGTAAGATTGACACAATAATGGGCTTGTTTGCCTCATGATTTCCAGTCACCTAGCTAGAGTCCTCTAATCTTCTCCTCTCCCTTCCCCCTTCCTTTCTTCTTTTTTCATTTTACAAAATATAGACATTAACAGTTGCAATATTTAGATCAAACGTTGCTGTTAATATCAAGTGGATTGTTTTGACAAAACAAAGTTTCTTATTTCAATCTTTTGTGAGAATTTGATACATGACTAATTTACATCATTTTCATACCTCTCTCTCCTCCCCAACTTCTGTGCCTACAACTCCCTCTCAAATTATTAATCTCTTTAATTAACACATATGTTTATATTATGTGTAACTCATTGAGCTGATTGATTGTTTCTCATATGTCTATGCGCTTAGGACTGACCATTTGGAATTAGATAATGTATCAGGAGATTTCATCCTTGGGGAAGACTGATTTCTCTCCTTCCAACATTGATTCATTACCTATAGTTTTTCATAGGGGTGAGATCTTGTTATATTTCCCTCATCTGCACTGGCATATATAGTCATACAAAAACTATCTAGGTAATCATATCGTTGAGATTTCATGGGTGCGGTTTTCTTGTCACACATGGAGGACACTAGCTCATAATAGACACAGTGGTCTTCCCTCACTGACAGTCTTACTCTTCTTGATTCTGCAATGTTCTCTAAGTCTTAGATGTGGGGTTGTGTTGCAGACAGGGCTCGGGAAAGTGGAGCCAGCACTGGCAGTCTTGGTTCTCACAAAGGAAAGTTTTAAACGATGAACATATATGCAAATGTTTATAGATTAACTATCATAGGTTATAATGGTTATTGATGACTATCTCAGAAAGAGCATCTTAATTCATTAAAGCGTCTATAGCAAGGTATTATAAAGGAGGTTGCTTCTAAGGAACAAAAATTATTTTTTCCAGTTCCAGATTCTAGGAAATCTGAGGTCAAGATGCATCAGGTTTGGTGTCTGCAGAGAGCCAACCTCCTTTTTATTCACAGGTAGCTCTCTCTCCTTGCTGTATCCTCAAATGATAAAGGGGTGTAATGAAGTCCCTAAAGGGCCTTTTATCAAGGTATTAATCCTTAAGACCCCTCCTTCCTGACCTATATTATACTCAGTAACAGCTAGGGCTTGGACAGTTCAGTCAGAGGCTCAGAAGAAGAGGAAACAAGGCATTATTTAGAAACTCGTCATCTCTGTCTTACAGATTCTGCTTTAAGCTTTAAAAAAAAATGTAGCCATGGTGTATTTAAGCTCCAGGCTTTTCGTTCCTTCTCTCCCCACACATTATGCATACATACATACATACATACACACATACATACACACACACATACATACACATTTCGATTTCTCTGCTGACGTCTTCTACTTTTTTTTTTCATTCACTCTTGTACTTCTCTTTACACCATTGAGCTCAAAATTGGTATGCTTAAGATCAGTCTAGCAATCCAACATCTAGACCACATATGGGCTGATGTTTATTGATTGCGTTTCCTCTTGAGAAGGGGCTGTATTTCCCTGGCTTATCATATGGTGAGTCATTTCAGATCATAGCCTGTGTACCCAATTGGGAGTGGTTGTGATGACAGTCTGCTTTTACTATTTCTGTGCTGAGTTTTCCTGTTTTTCAATCAGTTTGGCTGCTTACATCCACTTTGTGAACTCTCCTTTGCAAAGAGCTCACATGGCGGCTTGGTTCTCTCAGGCTGACTCCAGCTTGTCCTACATGTATGTGGTTGAATGTTTTCAGAGCTTTGTGCAGGGCTTTCTTGAAAATGTGAAGCTTCCCACTGCTTACATTTCTGGACCACCTCTCACTCTCTCACGGATATGATGGCTACCACCTCTGCTTGATGCTTTTGTTGGAAAAAATAGCACAAGTCCCTTAAGTATGGGTTTCCCTCAAGTCCTGTGTGTGAGCTCACCCCTCACAACCTGCAGCAGTGGGCTTTGAATTTTGTTGAGTTTCCAGGCAACATTTGGAGGATGGGTCCGCTAGGTGTCAGTGTGGGAGGAACTCAATCACATTCAAAGTGGAACTCCATACTAGTTGCTCTTATGACTCATTCTGACACATTTACTATATTGAGGGCCTTCGGGGGGTCAACATTTAGGTTACTTAAGAGTATTTTATCACTATTGACCTAATTGTCTAAGTATGTTTACATAGTCATTTGTTCAGTTTCTGAAATGTCTCCTTTTCTTCTGGATTGTCAGGATCTTATTCCAGTGGTGTAACAGAAATGATTGAAAATAGAAAGAATATTATACAAATAGGGCCACAGGCACTTAGTCAGTAGGTATTTTATTCTCACAGAAAATAGAAAGCTAGACAATCTTTGATTTTAAAAGTTGAAGATACCCCCCTTTCCTTGTGGCAAATGTTCTTTGGTCAATAACCTAATAAACATTTTACAAATTGAAAAAAGTTTCTTTAATTATATTCAAAAAATTCAGCTATGAAAAGATATATCTTAAGCCAGGTCTCGTGACACATGCCTTTAATTTTAGCACTTTGGAGATAGGCAGAGCCCTCATGTCAAGGCTATCCTGGTTAACAAAATGAGTTCCAGGCCAGCCAGGGATACCCAGTGAAATACTGTTTAAAAGAATAAGCATAAGACATAATTAGTGGTTTAATTTTTCTAGAGGTTTTCTCAGTATTGGTGAACACATCTTAGTATAGCTTCAATGGTTTAAGTTTTTATTTGTAACTTTAGGAGGTCAGAAGTGTTTATGTTTATGCATGTGTTTGTTTAGACTTTTGTACATCTTTGTATATCTTAGAGAAGCTACCTTCCCCCTCAAGCCAGCTAATGTTACAGCTGGGACAAGAGACTCGGAATTTATAAAAAGGCAAATGTGTCAAACACTATTTTTCCTTTTATAGCCATTTTATTAGGCATGGATGATACCTTCCTTCCTTCCTGCTTTGAAGCTGATTTGTATGAAGAGTTGATTTTCAACACTGCAGCTAAACATGCCAGTATTTCTTAGCCCTTCAAATGCCTAGGTTGTTTTGGCTGCCTTCCTAAATTAGGTTAAAGACTTAGATATAATTGTTCTAATCTCTGTTCTCTTTGTCAGGTTCGAGAAACAGTGAGCTTCTTCTGTATTTTAGAAAGCCTTTTGGTTTTCTGCCTTGCCCTTCTGCTCTCTGACTCACTGCACACCCATCCCTAGCCCACCAGCAGCTGCTTCACTCCCTGGACATGACAGATCCACTGGGCCTCCCTAATTGACACTTCTTATTTCTCTTCAAGGACTTTTAGCTACAGTTGATACTAATTACTGGGAGATAACTTAATTTCAAATTCATCTACTTACTACGGTTGATGTATACCCCCAAGATCCTTTGTGGCATGTTCATAGCCATTCCTGGGTGTGCTCAGAGTGGTGAGCATTTGAGGGACTTAATATCTTTCCACCGAGCATAGTCAAGCCTATGCTTGCCTGTTTCACGGGCTGCACTTAAATGATGTCTTTCTGGTAATCAAGTTAGTGCCACCGTCCCATTTTGTGCTTCCTGTTGCTGATTTCTCTGTTTAATATGAACCTCAAATGTGACCTTGAGTGTTTTCTACAGCTCCAAGAGCAAGAAGCTGTGTTGCTTTGTAGAGAAAATGTGTTAATTTGGATATGAGTTGTAGTTTTTTGCTCAACTTGAATTCAGTGCTGAGAGATCAGCAATATACAGTGAATGAGGTGGCTTAGCACAGAAGCACACACACAGTAAGGTTAGTTATTTAGTAGGTGATGGAAATGTGTGTCCAGAAGCTCACAGCATCTGAACCTCTACTCTCCTCAGACCAGTGGTTTAGCATTCATTTGTTTGTGTGTGTGTGTGTGATTTTTATAGACCTTGACTTTTCTCTCTTACCTCTATCCCTCTTTCCCTCCCTTCTTCCTTTGCAGAATTTCTTCTATGACCTACCCTTTAATCTTATATAATATGGGTCTTTACAGAGTCAAGGTTTTAGTTTAGCTTTCACCTTGACATCTTCAAAATCTTGGCTTAGAGTTATTTAAGCTTCATGTGTCCAGAGCCAAGGATCTGCAGAACTTGTATGTTAAGATGTCATACACAATATAAATGTAAGCAGCATACCTAGAAATTACCATACTTATGATTTTTCTTCCTTTGCCAATATTCCTTTACCTGTTTTCTCTGTCTTTATTTACTGTCTCTCAGGTATTTAAGGTAGAAATCTGAACTCCATTGTTTCTGTTTCTCATTGTCACAGTATTGAACCAAGTCTTTCAAATAACCCTTGCTAACACTTAAATTGATCATAGTCCTCCCATTCCTACATTCACTGCTGGCCATTATTATTTTTATTACACCTAAAAGGGTGGGACATTAAAAATAACACATTGGTTATTTAAATAAAAACCTTCTGAATTAGTAGTAATGATCAGTTTTCTGGTGTTGGACTTTAAGGCTGATGCCTTACTGTTTTGAGTAAAAAAGTTAAGGGTTGGAATACTTTTCCATCTCTTTCCTAGGGTTCTATGATTCTCATTTCTTTTTTTTTTTTCAAATATTATTTAACTACATTTGCAAAGCATTATTTCTGGTGCCATTTGGTTGAAACTCCCTGGTTTAGTTTACTTGGGAAAATCTGTTAATCTTCGATGACCTAGGTACTAGTTACAAGGAATGTTCATAATATAAAAAAAGGTGTTTAGACATTTAACTTCATATATATATGTGTGTGTATATATATATATATATATATATATATATATACATATATATACATATACATATATATGTATATATTTTAAATTTTAGAGTTTTATTTTTGTTTTTATTTATGTATATATTTTTATGTGATTGTATGCACATATATGTGGGTATGTGGGTGCCCTGGAGGTCAGAGGAAAGCATCAGATTCCCTACAGCTGGAATTAGGGGCTGCTGTAAATTGCCTAACATGGTGATAGGAACCAAACTTGGGTCCTTCAGAATAAGCATCAAGTGCTCTTAACTGTTGAGCCTTCTCTCCAGCCCCATCCTCCTTAAACAAGAGAGAAACACACAGTTCGAAGTGGTGACTGTGAGCTTAGAGAACAGATATATAGCCTTATGTATTAATGCAAAAAACTAGCAGCAGGGAGCTGGACATATGGGCAAAAGAAGAGACAGCCTGGGTAGATAGAGAAGGAAGTGTTCACACCATGTGAGGAAGGAAGACTGGGAATGCATAAAGTTAATGTGAGAATAATGAGGAGGTCAAAAATCCCAGCAAAGGGAGGACACATGAAAGAATGTGAGTGAATGTACTTGTAAAGAAACTGTGTTCATATTAAATGAGAGATAGGATAGGGAAGAAACAGGAGATCTCCTGGCTAGGGGTATTGCTTCCTCCTCAGAGTGCACACAAAATATGGGCTGGGACACCATTATAGCACATGAACATACACAGTTTTAAAATAGTTATTTCTTCAGTCCAGCAGCAGTTTTATGAAGAATGGGGTATTCACCAAGTTGAAATTTTGATAAAAGTTTTGTAGTTGAATATGTCAAAAGTATTTTAACCATGCCACTGAGCTGTAAAATATAAAGACTACACAAAAGCAGCAGGCACCGCTGGCTGGCTGACGACACTCTTGGAAATCCTTTTGGGAAGGTTGTGTGCCTGAAAACTTGGGGGCGGTTATGGCTGTGGTTGTCTTTGGTAGCCATCTAAAACAGTGCTTCCATTTCTAAGTATTATATGAAATGATCGGTACAGTCCCATGGGACATGAGACCATTCAGATATGGCTTGTACTATCTTTGCTTTTGTCACAGAGACAGGTGACTGCTAAGAATGCGGCACCATTTTGGTATGAAAACTGCCACTTATAGGAGTATATTTGTAACAGAAGGGCCGTTTCCACATGGCAGCACATCTTCAAAGTCCCACTTTGCCCAAATGCAGATGTACTGTGAGTCTCACATGTGCTCTTTACATTCAAATTACTTTATATTATATTTACTCAAGAAATCCCAGTCAGTCTTTCTCCTTTTCCTTCTCCAGTTCCTGATAGAATTTCCCCTGACAACTGAGGAACTGTTTGAATTACATTCTGTAGTTACCAGTTATCAATACCTTCAGAAGAACATTTAGGGATTGGTGTTAGAATCAAGATTGGCAAAGACAATTATGTGACTCTTTGGTACCTGTTTTCACTAAAAGACATTTCAAGGTTGGAGCTATCTAGACAATTGCATGATTTAATGACTCCACATGTTCTTGTTTTACCTCATACACATTGTTCACTTCTAGACATATGTGTCCCAACTGTATGTTAAACATCTTCACGGGGTTGGCTAAACACTTAATGGTTGCTGAGTGTGGCATTAGGATATACCTAATAAAACATGCCATACATTATGATTCTTGCCTGCAAGCATCTTGTAATCTCTCTGCAGTGTCCATGTGTAGTATGGGGTAAGCCCACTGTGAGAAGACAAATAATTGTTCTTAGAGTCCACACAGGAATCAGTCAATAAGTATAGAGTATTTCAGGTATTCAGATGCAGATAAGATTTTCTTTTTATATTCTATAAAGTGAAAGAAAAAAGGCAAGGTTAATGCAATTTTGATAAGATGTTCAAAGAAGTCTCTGATAAGATATTTCAGAAAGATCTAGAAGTGAGAGGATACATAATATAAGTGCTATCTGTAGTGAGACAATTTGGGGCAGAAGGGAGCAGCCAGCAACAAAATAAAACAAAACCCCAAACAAACAAACAAACAAACAAAAAACCAAACCAAAACAAAACACCTACCAAAACAAAAACAAAAAAAAAAGCTTGCAGAAGAAACATAAATAAGAATATTAACAACATGTAGACATATACACACATTTTATAGTACATAATCATACAATACACATGGATGACATATACTATTTGTATATTGTACTTAACTTATAATGCATTATGTAATGTATATATTCAGAAAATGAATCAGTGCTTCCTATATGACCCACATTGTTATGTATGTTTTCCACATACTGAATCACTTAGTCCTTATAGGATAACTCATGCATGCTAATGTAAACACAGCACAGTTGGCTGTGGGGACTGAGTCATTCTTCTATGGCTCTGTTTTTTATACTGTAAGATGCACAGTAGAAGCCTTGGATACCTGTTATGTTCTGACAACTACAAATGTGTCCAAACATTGATAAGCGTTTTCTAGGGGATGAAATTGTCCCCACATTGAGAGCCAGTGATGTGATCCTATGAACAACCCCTACTGCCATCTCGAGCTCACAGTCACCAAGCACCCAAAGAAGAATGCTCTGATTAAAGCCACATTCTGAGTTGAGACCGAAGCCCAGGCAAAACTGTTCCAGAAATCAGGCTGGGAACTGTGACATAACCTACCTATTTTTTAGGAACAGAAGTCAGGCTTGAAGTGGTTGAAGTAGGGTTAGCCATGCAAACAGGCTTTGGGGTTACAAAATTACATCAAGAGGGGATAAGAGTGATATAAACTTTTTAATGAGTTTGAATGGTTTGAGCAAAGGGCTGACCAAGTAATCAACAATGCATTTTATGCTCTACTTTGTCCCTTTCATTTTTCTATTGTTTGGGTTGTAGATGTAGGTAATAGAACTGTTCATTTTTTTTCTCTATAAGCTATTTGATACTGTATCATAACTTCTGCCATTCTCCAGTACATTTTATCACACACAGAAATCCAAACATAAATGTTGATCAAAAGAAATCTGCCCATCTCTTGCTTATATCAAAGTACTATTTGGGCATACAAAGATGAAAAGAAAAGTTTTATGGTGTCACTACATTCTCAATTAACAACATTAGGTTTACTCTTGGTGAAGAATTGAGAGGTAGGCTACTTATCATTGGGTCTATCTACTACCAGTTTATTCTGCCTTTAGAGTGTAAGCCGCTGGACCCCCATTGATCTATAGCCTTCAAGTTCTTATAAATGTAGCTGTTTTAATTCTGTGAAGGTTAACACAGAGAAGCTCAAAAAATCTATTTGCCAAACATAGATACAAGTGTACCTTAATAAATTAATATTTATAATATAATTAATCTATAATTAATAAATTAACGTTTATTAATTATTAATAAATAAATACCTTAAAGTGTATCTTAAAATTAATAAATTTTACTGGAAATTTGCCTTTTCTGTAAAGATCAGAAAGTGATTTGGGTTTTATAAAATAATAATGGAAATTAATAATAAGGTACACATTTTTATGTATACAGTAACATCTCTGGTATTTCTAGAGGGTTGGGGGAACTCTGGGATAGAACATAGCGGGTCTTTTTTTTAATTGGATATTTTATTTATTTACATTTCAAATGTTATTCCCTTTCCTGATTTCTCCTCCAGAATCCCCTATCCTATCCCTGCTCCCTCTGCTTCTATGAGGGTGATCCCCTACCCACCTACACACTCCTGCCTCCATGCCCTGGCATTCCCCCTAAACTGAAGCATCACGCCTTCCCAGGACCTAGGGCTTCTTCTCCCATTGATACATGAAAAGGCTATCCTCTGCTACCTATGTGGCTGGAACCATGGGCCCCTCCTTGTGTACTCTTTGGTTAGTGATTTAGTCCCCAGGAGCTCTGCGGGATCTGATTGGTTGATATTGTTGTTTCTCCTGTGGGTTGCAAACCCCTTCAGTTCCTTTAGTCCTTTCTCTAACTCCTCCATTGGGAACTCCATGCTCAGCCCAATGCTTGGCTGTGTATGTGCCTCTCTATTTGCCAGGCTCTGAAAAAGCCTCTCAGGAGACAGCTATATCAGGCTCCTGTCAGCAAGCACTTCTTAGCATCTGCAATAGTGTCTGGGTTTGGTGCCTATATATGGGATGGATCCATCTCTAGATGGCCTTTCCTTCAGTCTCTGCTCCACACTTTGTATTTCCTCCTATGAGTATTTTGTTTCCCCTTCTAAGAAGGACTGAAGTATCCACACTTTGGTCTTCCTTCTTCTTGAGCTTGATGCTGTTTGTGAATTGCATCTTGGGTATTCCGAGATTTTAGGCTAATATCCACTTATCAATGAGTGAATACCATGTGTGTTCTTTGTGACTGTGTTACCTCACTCAAGATGATATTTTTTAATTCCATCCATTTACGTAAGAATTTCATGAAGTCATAATTTTTAATAGCTGAGTAGTACTCCATTGTGTAAATGTACCACATTTTCTGTATCCATTCCTCTGTTGAAGGATATATGCGTCCTTTCCAGAAGGTCTTAAAGATGCTATGCAAGCGTAATCACTGAACTTCATTTCCAGGTTCAATGCATTCAAGTGTTTGTAATTAAATGGAATAACTATGGTCTACAACCTCTGTTTCACACACACACACACACACACACACACACACACACACACACACGCATGATATGTGTATGTTAATAACTTGAATCATAGTCAAAGATATATATATATATATATATATATATATATATATATATATATAAAATGTAATAAAAACTAATCAATTGAATAAACTAAATTCTCTCATTTAAAGAGATGGTAAAAGAATTCTTAGGTTCCTGGCATCTATCACAAATGGAGAATCAAATTGGTTGTGAAGTATACCATCACTTGCACTATGTTTATTTATTGCATAGTAGCCCAGTTAGCAGGACTCAGAGATGAACCATGGTGCTAAGTATGAACTTCTCAACCCTAGCGATGCAAAAGGTACTATGGTATCTCCTCTTCCCCAGTATCTCACACTGGGAGTTTTGAGCTGCGACATCCTTTAAGATTCTCTAACCCCTTAATAAGTGACAGTGTCAAGCATTTGTTCTTCAGGTGAGCTTCCTCACTCTGGACTGATCTTAGGATTCTCTAGCATATTTATAGTGTGTTTGTGGTTGATGTAAATATGGTTTTTTTCTTTATGATAATCACTGCATTGTCATAAGGAAAAGAACACCATACAATAGAGAGTGATGTGATTTTTCTATAATGTGCTAAAAAGTGTGGAGGAAAGGAAACAGTTCCCTGAACTTGGAAGTGAGAAGCCAAGGCAATATTCCTTAGCTGGAGGTATGACTGACTTTAGCAACTCTCCATTGAATCCTCTAGCTATTACCATTAATTATATTATATTATATTATATTATATTATATTATACTATATTTCATTCTTAATCTGAGCATTTACATTATTATATAAATTATAATTATAATTTTTAGAGCCTGGGTAATTCTCTGACCATCTGTGTTTCCAGTAACTAGTCTGTGGTGTTATGTAGTTAGAGCACTTAAACATGGGGTCCAAGCCATGGAAGAAGGGTAATGGGTCCAAATCAAAGGTATAATGATTGAGGCATCTTGAAAAACTTTACTAAGAAAAGGGATGGAAAAGGGATTTAGCAGTGACACACAGGAATTGTCCCTGTACTGCACAGCTGGTGGCTTTATCTTTAATTAGAACTCTTAGGAGAAACTGAACTCACTTTCTAAAGTATCAGTGTTTTCAAATGCTACCCATAGTGCAAGAAAAAAGACAGAGGAGTGTCCTGCTTATTTCTAGGTTTCCCAAGCAAAGAAAAGGAATTCTGTTGGTGTCAATTAAAGTCATGAAGCAGGATGTGATATCCCATTTGAGATCACTCTGTGCCACGTATATAGGTCAGAAAGGACCAGCCAAGAGGATGCTAAAAACAAACGTGAACAACAGAATTTAAAACACCAGATTAGCTTTTGTTAGAAATGTATGAAGTGAGTGGCAGCCCGCCTATAAAGCATAAGAAGCTTCAATGGTCTGAGCCAGAGAGATTGGCTTTAAAGGTGGAAAGAGGTTAATGAAATAAATGGAACAAAAAGTGAGCTGGTCATTTCAAAGTTATTGTCTTTGTTGCTTGAAAACAGAAGGGAATTCCTTATTGTGCCAGTCCAGGGACTCTGCTGACCAGTGACTGTTTCACATAGTTTTTGGAGCCTGGTCTGTTTTGAAGTTGGTTTTGACTACGTTCTGGTTTAGGTTGGTCTGTTGGGCACTTCTCAGAATCTCAGTTCAAAGCAATAACCTTCTGTAATTTTTATTTAACCAAACTAATGTCAGAGTACCACTGCAAGTTCATAATTGTTTTTAAAAAGAAAATAACCCCCCTCCACAGCAGAAAAAAAGATACTAAATCCAAAGCTGTAAATAGAAACTGGTACCTGTAAGTAGAAACAAGTCCAGCGGGAACTGGACTTGGCTACTGCACCCAAAATGTTTGGGGTTGATTGTAAGTAGTAAGGTTTGTAAGATTAAATGCATTGCATGCTGAAGAAAAAAGGATAAAGGATTGTTATGAACTGGATCTTCACTATCCCGTAAAGTCTCGTATTTTGAAGGCAGATCCTTAATCCAGCCTTGCTCACAGGTAGAGTCTTTGGGAGGTGAAGGATCTTGAGGACTCTCCCTTCACAAATGCACTAAAGCACTTATGGTTTCATAATTTAAAGGGCTGCTGACAGGTGGAGACGATTTAGGAGGTGGAGGCCAGGTGTTGGAAGTAGCTCTTTGAGAGTGCACCCTTGAAGGGTCACTTTGTCCCTCGTCTCTTCTTCCCATAACGCAGGACGCTTCTCTCTGTCCTGCTCTCCCCATGCTGATTCCGACTCGGCACAGACTTACAAGCAGAGCAAAGTGACTGTGGACTGAGACTTCTGGAGTCTGCAGCCAACATTTCTCCTGTGACAGCAAGCTGCCTAATACTGGTTTGGAGTACGATACAGATTTGGAGTTTTGTTTTGTTTTGTTTCTATTCAAATGGATCAGGGAAAAGGGAGAAAAAAAAGATACTAAAAAAAAAATGAGACATATTGCTTAGAGATAGAATAATCACATATTATGAACCGAGGACGAGGGGATACTCTAGAGAAGAACTATCTAAAGCTGGAACAGAAAAGTTTTCTGAGCTGAATTGCTCATTATTCTAAACTAGAAAGGCCCATTAAATAGCAGGTGATGTTAATAACTAATATACATACATCATGAGGTGAATTGTCAGGAATTATTCTATTAATATGAAAGAAAAACATTCCTTGAATATTCAAGTAAAATAAAGATCTTACTAATAAGGGGGAAAAAGCCATCCCATTAACAATATTCTTTTTTTTTTTTTCAAAACTTCAATAATATTTTCTTTATTTACAAGTTAGAATCAAGAAAGAAAAGACAGTTTTGGGGCCAAATGGAGAGGTGACTAAAATCCCCAGGCCCCAAATGGAGTGGAAGTAACAGGGAAGAGTAGAAAAAAAAGTCAATGTAAAAAACAAAAAGAGCTCCCTCTTCTTCCCTCCCCATGGAGGCTGGAGGGAGGACCATGGCGCTACACACCCCCAGCCTTACCACATAGCTTAAATAAATTAAAACCTCAAAATAGGGGTTAACAATATTCTATGCAATTAGAGCTGTCAGAAATCTATTTATGGTGCCCGAGTCTACAACTTCAGCATCATCTCCACAGGTAGCAGCAACAGACATGGTACACAATGTACATGCCAAAAAAACCCCCAAAAAAACAAAAACAAAAACAAAAAAACAAACCGTATGCTGTATGCACAAAATCAAAACAAAACAGAATTTATAAGATGTTAGAGAAAATGGTTGAGCAGTTAAAGGTAATAAAAAAATGAAGTTTATTAAAACCTGAATAGTATAAAAATGTGGCCTTAATATACTATATGGCCATGCTTACAACACACTTACACATGTCAAAATAGTTACAAAGCAGTGACTGATGATATCAGGTTTTTAAAAGTGGACACACACATTACCACCTGCTCCTAATGAGGATTTGGTAATTACTGCGGCGTGCCTCCCTCAACCAGCAAGAAAGTCACGCCACCACTGGGATCTTCTCAGTCAGCTTTATTCAGGAGCACCTTGATAGTAGATTCCTAGGACCCTGGACAGCAGCAGAGCTGCTGCTTTTATACTCTCCCAGGGAAGGGGGGAGGGTGTCCTAGTGGTTGCAGATTGGTACACCAAGCTACACCCATTAGCATATTGCCCATTCATTGGTGTCACAAGCCACACCTCATTGGCATATTGCCCGTTCGGGAGGGGCTATTGCTTGAGGAGGGCCTGAAGAGGGAGCCCGGTTTTTCCGGAGCAACTGCTGTTCCGGAGTAGCTGCCATTCCGGAGCAACTGCCATTCCTGAGCAACTGCCATTCCTGAGCAACTGCCATTTCAGAGCAACTGCCATTCCTGAGCAACTGCCATTCTGGAGCAACTGCCGCTTCCTACAAATTACCATCTAAAATTCTGGCTTATTTCCACCACAACACAGTGGGAAACAGGAACACAGGGAACCTCTGACAGCGGGGGTTGGGGGGTGGGGGTGGGGGTGGGGAGGGAAACATGCAAGTACAAATGACACCAGTGAGCGCCTGTACTTCTCCAGGCATGCCTCAGTTTACCCAGCACTGTGAGCATTAACAAGCAAGCATCCGAACGCCTTCTCCACTGTGGACCGGAATCACAACTTACCTGGCCTCTGATTGATCTGAATGCCAGAGCCTGGGTGACGCAATGTCACCGAAGTGGCATTTTCAGAGCAAGCCATTCAGGGTTGGTTCTGATTCTATGTCTCATGCTATCCGTATTACTCTTGTGTTGATTAATTATTACCCTATTCGTAAGACCGATAAACCCAAGATAAGTAAGCATGACGTCTGAGAGGTATGTGTGTTAATCTCTGGAGCTGTGATAACAGATTACCACAATCCAGGAGGCTTACAAGACAGAAATTCATGGTTTAACAGCTCTGTAAAGGCACAAGGCTGAGATCAAGGAATCTGCAGGTTGAATTACTCCTGAGGAAAGAATTCACTCTTTCTCTTTGGTGCCTAAGATGACTCTACACTCAACTAGCCTGCCACTGTGGATGTATGCTCCTCCTGGCTGTCCTGGCTGTCACAGTCAACATAACAGCCTCTACGTGTGAGCATGTCTCTATGTCTAACTTTCCCCTCACTAAATGGACATCAATTAAGGTCCACTATAAGCCACTGTAAGTTCATCTTAACTAACAACCTGCATAACAACCTTATTTCTAGTGATGTCCTGTTCTCAGTTGGTGGTGGTTATTGATTGGGGAGGGGCTATAATATAATATAATTTAATGTAATGCAATACAATACAATAAAACAAAACAATTATACCTGGAGAATGTGAAAAGAAGAGAGGGTTGCAAGGTTATTGTCAGGTAGAATATGAGGTAAAAGAGGATTAAAGATCTGTCTATTTAATAAGTAACAATACAATAAAAAATAAAATTTGCAGAATAATGAACATGTTTGAACCAAGTAATAAGAAAAAATAATATAAAGCCAAATATTATAAATAGAAAAAAACCATCACTACTGTACTAAACTACTTTAACATACTTTCCTAGCCTTTGATAAACAATATAAGCCAATAGTCAAAATGAATAAGCTTGGCTTAATGAAATTGTAATGGCATTCGTATCTAAGACACTATCTGTAAATGTCACAGCACGCTAGGTCACATGAGTATAAGTCACACAGGTCACACATTGTGTGACACTTTTTTAACAACAAAAGAATAATACAGAAATTAAGGGCAAGCTGATAGCCATGTTTTAATTTTGAGAATTAATCACTAGCTTGTAAATAATTGCTGCTTATTTAGAATGTAATTTTTATAATCCACATATGAGGAACTGCCAAATCCCTGCACTTTGGAGTTGAAATAAATATTTTAAATAAAAAGATAACAATTTAAGTGTAAGAAAACTTAAATTGGCATGTATATAATAAAGGAATACTAACTTAGAAAAACAAACTGTAAAACTGATTTTTTACAAAATAAGAGGTCATTGCTCTAGAGATGGCAAGACCTGGGAGAATAAAGCCAATAAATGAGGTAGAGCAGAATCTCAGGCTATAGGCAACTTTATTCAGAGCATCGGACAATTTATACTCCAAGGGTTATGAGGAGCCACATGAGTTAAGTACACAAGGGCAAGCTGTTCATGACAGAGGACACAGGTGTGGAGAAAACATTTCCATAGCGGAATATAAACAAATAATAGAGGCTAGTTTTAATGAATAATCCGAAGTAAGCTCATTCCAGTCTGCTACACCTGGGAGGAGCACAAAAACACATCCCATGCTTTGAAGATCACAAGGATCTTGTGTCCTTAGAGTTTTCTCACAAGCACTGGAAAATCTCACATGTCTCTATTCTTGGATCCATTAAAGTTATTAAATAAATTAAAAAAGAACATTAATGTAAGAAAGAAAATTCTAGAATAGACTCTGAGGAACAGAAAAGGAGATATGGGAAGAAGAGTGACTGAAAAGGAGTGTAACATATAATATTTATGATAATTACTTAAGAAACACTGTGTGAGCAGACGACTTTCCCAGGAAAGAGATCCTAGATATAAGGCAATTAAAAATTAAAATGTCATGACATACTGATATTAGTTAAAAAGAAGCATTTTGTGTGTGAATTAGTTTCTAGGAAACAGGAATTATGAAAATTAACTCACAGTGAAATAAAACTGCAGAAAACCAATTATTATATTTAAACAAGAGTATCATTAAAACATGTACTTCAACTAATGCTATCAGACCAAAACAAATATACTTCAAAACTAAAAACAATGTATTTTTAAAGTGCTCAAGTACACATGCACACATATAAACACACACATGCACATACACATACACACACACAAATACACAAATATCTTAATTTATTTCATAAAAATACTATAAGACTAATACTAGACTCCAAAAAATTAAGCATAAACAAAGGAAAACAAACTAGACAACTATTTTACTCATATTTCAGTTCTAAAAATCTCTAGTTATTAAAAACAAATGTAGTTAGTTTGAAACAGGAACTATCAAACATTCACTGTCGTGAGATGACACCTACAGAGGAAAACCTGGCTGAAACAGGCTGTATGAGCATTTTACAGGTTTGAAATTCATTTTAATACAAATCTGTTAGTAATCAAAGGTAATAACATCTTTAACTTAGTAGAGAACATATTTTATATCAATAGTATATTGTACATAATGAGAACTTTCAAATATCCAATTACATTTCCCAAATGCACCTGATTCCTTATTGGTTTTGAAGAAGGACTCTGTTTTTGTTTTCCTACTGTTAGCCCTTGCCACCTAAGGCAGGCCAGAGAGTTGGTCCTGGTGTCATGAGAGCAGGAGAGCTGTCCCTGCCTATCACCTGGGAACACAGTAGATATGTCCCTGGGTGTAGGGGCTTGGGGCATGAGTACAAGAGATTGGACCCTACCTTTTGTCTGTTGTGAAGTGGAATAGAATGCAGTAGAAGGAGAGATGGCCTCCTCCCATGCCTTGACCTTTGTTACATATATTAGGAGGGAAAACTGTCTCCCAGGGTCATGAGACATGGAGAACTGTCCCTCTCCACCCCCAGCTACAACAGTTGGGAGAGAGGTACCTTTACCTCATGTGGGCAGTACGGGTAGATAGAGCTGGCCCTGATGGCCTGGGCACAGACAAGCCAGCCTCCAGAGCTAGTTCTGTCCCTTGGTGGCTGCAGCATTGGATGAGCTAGCTTGGGCAGGGCAGGGCAGGGCAGGGCAGGGCAGGGCAGGGCAGGGCAGGATAGGGGAAGGGAGCTTTCTGTAGTAGTGGGGTGAGGGAAAGCTCAGGGCTAACCAAGCCCAGATCCAAGGCTTTGAATTGTTCTACTCCAACATCTACCTCATGAGTGAACTTCTTGAGTGTGTGAAGGGGCTGCAGATCCAAAACTGCCAGATCTCGTTGACACAGGGCAACAGCAGGATATCTGAGGTGGAGTCACAGTGATATTCCAGTATTGATAGTGTAGCAGAAGCCAGAAGCCTTGTACCTGAGCAATGACTCATTGCAATGGACATTTGCAAGCAAAGTATAGACAAAAGACTATACTATGGTACACACTACACCATCCACAACAAGATTTTTTTCTCTGTTGGGGTTGGGTAGGTTTCAAGAGTAGAAGGTGAGTTTGAGGGGTGGGGAAGATGAGTGGGATTGGGGTGCATGTTATGGAATTCACAAAGAACCAATAAAAAGTTTTAAAAAGAAGATAATCTTTTTAAAAAATTCTGTTTCTCATGAGATGACTTCAGAAGATGTTAAATAATGGAAAGTTGAGATTCTAAGAAATACTGACTGCTCTATAAAAATATTGGAAATATGGTGCATTTTATGACTTAGTGTTGAATTCTGGTAAAAAAAAAAAAAAAAGAAAGAAAAAAGAAATTTGACAAACACAAGTACTATGTGTCTATATTTAACTGAAGAAGAAAACAAATGACCTGACTGTGAGTTAGGAAATTTAAGATGTGTTTGTGGAAGTTCAGTTCCTTTTTGACAGAGAGGTTCACTTTTCAGTTGAGTAGAGACGCTTGCCTTTCTAAGTCCATTACATAGTCTAAGTCGCCTTTGGTATGGATGTGAAATGAGATATGGAGAGGCGATAGAAACCACAGGGCTCCAGAGGCAGACTATTGTCTGTATCGTTTTCAAAAGAGAAATGGAAGCTGTGTTTTCAGTAGGCACTTCCAAAAGCTGATGCTATTGAATCCCAATAATGTATCAATAGGATTTTGTATGTAAGGCCCACAGAGAGTTATGGATAAATGACAAAGAGAGCTTGGCTCCTCTCTGTTAAAAAAAAAAACCCTCAGGAAAAAATACTCTAAAGGAAAGGATGGGGTCATTGATGTGCATCCACTATACCAGGTGGAATTTTTTTGCGGTGGGGGAAAAGGACACTTTGAAGAGAGGCAATAAGAAAACATGAATGCTAAAGTGGAGAAGCAGCTGTATAGTTATTTGGGTGGCATTTAGTTCTAATAGGGAAGCAGAAAACCTGTGTCTTGGTATAGAGATGTTTGATAACTGGGAAAGCTGATAAAATCATATGGCAACGTGAGATTTAAAATCTGCTGTGGTTGAGATAAGAATGGCCTCCATGGGTTCATATATCTGAATATCTAGTCATCAGGGAGTGGCATTACTTGAGAAGGATTAGGAGGAGCTGTGGCCATATTGGAGGCCGTGTGGTCTTGTTGGAGAAAGTGTATCACTGAGGGTAGGCTTTCTGGTTTCAAAATAGACCAGGTCTAACCTCCAAGCTCTCTCTCTCTCTCTCTCTCTCTCTCTCTCTTTCTCTCTCTCTCTCTCCCAATCTGCCTACAGATCAGGACGCAGCTCTCAGCTACAACTCCAGAACCACAAGTGCTGCCATGCTTCCCACTATGATAACAAAGAATTAAACTTCTGAAACCATAAACAAGGCTCCAATTAAGTGTGTTGCCTTGGTCATGGTGCCTCTTCACAGAGATAGAACAGTGCGTAAGACAACTGTGAAGGGAAGCTCTCTCTACTGAGAAATGCATTGCTGATAATACCCACTTGAATTCTCTCACACAGAGAAAGAGCCCTTTCCTGTTACCCTTAAACTCAGTCCATTACACAGGAGACTAATTGTATCAAAGGACAGTAATCAACTCACAAAAGGTCATTTTGCTGGTTGATCTGGCAATCCTACAGTTAATATAATAAATGTTATCACTGTGACTTGTGACTTTTTGTAACAACAAAGAAATTCCTATTTAACTCTTAAGAGGGTGATAAGCCAGTTCTGTCTTTTCTGAGGATTTTCTAGAACCACCTCAGTCTACATGTCCTCACTGATACTGCTGCCATCTTCTACGACAGTGGATCTATACCATGCTAAGCATTATTTTCTCCGTTTAAAACAATTGCATCTGTGTGTCCTTTCTTTGTGCCGGTTTATACTAAAACTTTGCACTTTGCCAGGCATTCTTTTAAAATTCTTTTTTATTTTATTTTTTAACTATATAGCTTAAGAACCACACCTGAAAATGCTCATTTTTCCACCACTCCATGAGGGACCTTTCAGATCCACTCACTGAATGTACATTTATTGAATATAATAAATATTGCTGTGGAGGGAGGAGCCAAATTAGAAGATAGTTTGTAAGCAGATGGAAAAGCCAGATGTCAGGGACAGTTAAAGGAAGAGGAAACATTAAAGGTGGAGCTTCTTAGAGTTGGCAAGAAGGAGAGTGTGATTGGAGAAGAAGGATAGATGAAGAGGGGAGAAACCTGAGGGAGATCAGCAGGGTGGGAATGGGCCAGAGCACACCTCAGGGCCAGTTAGTTAAAATCAAGCATGTAGACAAACGCTGTAGAGCTGTCCAGCACAAGAATTGACCTCCCTGATTAGGGCATGACATGTGGGGGTGGACTGACTGAAGTATATAAAGGGAAAGATGGTATCACCAGAGTACAGATCACAGCCTTGAAGATGGAGGAAGGGAGGCCAACACAGAACATAATTTTAAAGTGTAACATAAGGACTTGCTGGCAGATTGAAGATTTGAAGATTGAAAAAAACAGAAACTTCCATAGTACTTTAGTGTTTGGGAATTGGACCTTTTGCTGAAGTGAATGCCATTTGCTGACATGCAGGTTGTTGGGGTCTGCATTAGGGGGCAATTATAATCTTATAAGCTTATGAAGCTTCTCGCTTCACTCTGGTATGCATGTGTGTACATACACATAAATATAATATATATGTATATATATATATATATATATATATATATATATATATATATATATACATACACACACATATATGTATGTGTGTATGTATGTATGTATGTATATGTGTGTATATCATGGGAATTTAGAACTTGGATCTTTTCATAGTTGTCATGGTTGACTCTGGAATAGGAAACAATTACTGATTTCTTGATTCTGAGACTTAATTTTGTGTCAAGATAAACCCTGTTTATAGAAATGAAAAAAAAATGTCTGCTAATTTTCTTATCTCTGGCAAAACATAATGCTTGGTTGAGAAAGTTGAAACTATTGACCAAACTGTTGCATTTTCATTCTTCCAACCAAGTATAAATATTAATTATTCAGTTTCTCTTTATATTGTCCTCTAAAAATCTTAATCATTTTAAGGGAGACTCCTATTATAATCAATAATATAGCAACTTGATTTATAAAAAATCAGATAATTGTCTAAACAAGACTCAAAACAAGTTTCTGAAAAGTGGAAATTATTTCTCACTACTGAATTCAAAAACTCCTCTTTGTTCCATACACAGGACTGTCTCTCTATAGCTATACATATTGGCTTATCTGATGGCTGATCTAGAAGTCAGAGGGTATTTGTTACCCCCTTCCCTTTTTTCTTTCTTTCTAAAAATACTATTACAATAAGTCTCTCTTGAGAGGGTGTCTTGAGACCTACAAAGGATAATTCCATTTCTCAATGTGATTGGCAATATTTATTTTCTTCATAAAAATCATGCTCAGTAGCAAGAGGCTGTTCTAATGACGATTTAATGACAGACCCTCCAATGACGGTTTATATTGTCAAATTATTCATTTGAACACTTCTCACTCCCTCTGCTCGTTTGCAGTGAGTACTTAGTTATTCTTTTGAGTAGTGCATGTGAATTTTTCATCCCTTCCCTCATCTTTCCTTGAGGAAATCTCAGAGTCTAATTAGTTCATCGATCATAATTTCATTTTGGGGAGCAGTAATTCAATTCAATTCTTTCTTTGAAAGGAAGTATTTAATCATTTCTTCTTTGAAATGAATTCACATGCGATGTCTCCATGACTAGACCAAATGCCATGGCATTTCCTACCTAAAAGGGCACCGTTACTGCAGCTATGGTATTGAAGCTAAAGGTAAATTGACGGTTTCAGAACAACTTTGATAAGTTATCTTTCTAGCAAAGGATGCCACTTGAACGATTGGTGAAAATGTGCATGACATTTACTACAATGTGACAACAGTAAGTATATGATCTTAGGCTGTGTCTCAAGCTTTGGTTAAAGAACTCTGCCACCTTTAAAAGAAAGCTTCTCAAAACTTCAAGTGGAACCAGCCGTTTTGGGCCAACAGGAGATAAGAACTAAAGTCCCTGCTGTCACCTTTTATAGCCAGTTTTCTTTCTATGGTTCAATGACAGTGGCCTCCTTTTCTTAATACAACCCTTTTCAGAATATTTGGTTAGTCAGAAATTTTGCAGTTTTTAGTTTTGAAATATTGAGATGTGAACCTTGAATACTACAATCATGTTCTCATTTAATTAATATTAACAAAAAGGGCTAACAAATTTGAGGTCAATCTTTGTCTCTCCCATCGGAAGCATTTGTCAGTATAGCTATTACTTCCAAGAGTGATCCTTATCACACAATGGGTCAATTGCTAGGATGCGGACAGACAAATGGGACACAGGAAAAGTAGAAATAAAGCAACAATAAAGGTATTTATAAAAAATAAAAAGTGAAACATGGTCTCACTCTACCATTCCCCAGGTATGTCAGCATCCTCCCAGATAATGGCTGCTTCCTCATGACTACAATAGGATTGTGATACAAACCTCACCTTTAGTGAGTATCTGCTGTACACTTTACCTTCTCTGTTTTCATTATTGACTTGAGAATCTTTGTCCGTTCTATGTTGCCTCACTTATACAGAATCTACACCCCTCACAATAGAAGGCAGAGTGGTCCTTATGCTGGACACGGGAAAGCAAAAAGAGCAGCTCTGAAACTATGGTGCTCTTGGAGGTGAGGTCATTCCCTGAAGCTGGAGCCCAAATTGCCAGTAAATTGCTAAAATTGGAAGCCAGAGATTTTCAGTTTAAGTTCTCGACCATCTCATTCCACATATACACATCCAAACCAAATTATTGCAAGAGCAACAGGGAGTGATTATTTTTTATTTCTTAATTGAATCAAGAAATGGTGTGGGCAACTGTAGTAAGGTGGGATAATATAGGTGAGAGGTGAGCACAAGGGAAATGGAGAGCACAGGTAGGATGGGGAACACTCAGGTGATGTGGAAAATGAAGATGAGATGGTGAAGACCACAGGGGAGACTGAAACCACAGATGAGATAGGGAAGACATGAGATGGATAACCCATGGGAGATGGAAAACTTGGAAGGTAAGAACACATAATATTGGAGAGGCTGTCTCATCAGAGAATACATTCAAGTCTTTCTAACTGTTCCCTACTTAGTATAAAATTTTTGTGAGTCAGAACACATATATAATCTCAAATGCCCTGCATGCTGTAGTTGGAAATAGTAACAAGGACAGGGAGAATTAATTTACTGTCTCTAGCTAGACTTAATTCCATGTGCTGTTGTCATACTGAAATACTTAGCCAGCCCATCCTTTCCCCAGGAGCAAGAGTTTCAGCACCATGCGATTTTGATAGCGTGGCACTATCAAATACATGGGAGGAAAGTAGAATGGAGCCTTAGGGATGCCTAATAGATGAATAACCCTGAAAGGTAGTATATAGTTGCATCCTTCAAACTCAATATCAGAAAGTTAGGGAGGACATTGAAACTGGAAAAAATTGGGAAGAAATCTTTGAGGAGAATTTAATATAATACAATTTTTGATGTTAGGTAGCAAAAATGTAGCACCTGTCATAGGTATTATTTATAAGTGATGTTCAAATTAATAATAATTGACTATTTTTATATTTCAAGAATAAAATTATTTTCAAAGATTTCTCTTCTCCTCTCTTTCTCACCCCCCGTGTGTGTGTGTGTGTGTGTGTGTGTGTGTGTGTGTGTGTGTGTGTGTATGTGTGTATGCAAGTGCTTACAGAGGCTAAAAGAATACATCAGATTCCCTGGAGCTGGAATTGCAGGTGGCTGTAAGTCATTGAACATGAGTATTGGAAACCAAACTCGAGTCCTTTGAAATAGCAGCAAGCACATCTGACTGATGAACACCTCTCTGTTCCCCCAAGATTTACAAACCCAATGAAGTATTTTGAACCAAATGTACCATTGTTAGCCATTGGTGACTAAAGAGAATCAACGATGTGTGAAATGACACTAAAGAGATGCTTCCAGAGTGTAGACAATCTTCATGTAGAACAAACTATTGTCTTTGAGCATAGTGTGTAAATATAATCCTCAAATTTACTTGCTAGCTAGAAAATCATTGTTCAGAAACAGGTACCCAGTTCTTTAAATTGGTTACTGCTTGGAGCAGCAGTTAATTCTGAAAAGTTTCCTGTTGGTTTGCTGATGTGCTCAGGAATACTAATCACGATTTCAGCTAGCGTAGCAGGTAGCTACATTGTTCCTTCTCTCACGCACAGCACAGTGTCTAGTCATTCTCACAAGTTAAACCGGCATAGATGCTCTAATGTATCCTGTCTCTCCACCCTCTCAGGGTATAGTGTGATATAATTTTTATTCTCAACTGGGTGACTATTTTACATTTCTCATGAAAAGACATTGTGAGTCCCGAATTAGTTAAATGCTCACCTGTGCCACATTAAAAATAAGCCATGGATATAAAGGAGAAAGGTGAAATGTTGAGGAGAAGGATAGAAGGCAGGTCAAAGAAGGGGGTAGAAGGAGCAGTAACTATCACTTAAGTTGTTTAGAAAGGTCACAAGGAAATTTACAATTTTATAAGCTTTGTAGGTATAAAAGTTTAATTTAAGTTGCTCCACTTGTGGATAATACTTCACCAAGATGACACAAATTGCCAAATCAAAAGCCTAGAGCCAGATGTAGGCCCACTCCCCTATGTCATTTGTCAGAGGTATCCTGTATCACCCCTAAAACAATACAGGTTACTGCCAGTGTTCTTGGTTGATCACCAGAACACAATGGTAAGACGCTATTGCTGAAGTCAACATTGTGGGTAGGACCATCTCTGGGCTGGCAGTATTGGGTTCTATAAGAGAGCAGGCTGAGCAAGCCAGGGGAAGCAAGCCAGTAAGGAACATCCCTCCATGGCTTCTGCATCAGCTCCTGCTTCCTGACCTGCTTGAGTTCCAGTCCTGACTTCCTTGGTGATGAACAGCTGTATGGAAGTGTAAGCCAAATAAACCCTTTCCTCCCCAACTTGCTGCTTGGTCATGATGTTTGTGCAGGAATAGAAACCCTGACTAAGACAGTGAGTCATTAAAAATAAAGTTGGGAGGGGCTGCATCTCGTAGCAGTTATCAATAAAAGTGAGGAGTAAATATAACCAAAATACATTGTATAAAATTTTTAAAGAATTAATAAAATTATTGTAGTTAAAAAAACCTCATGAAACTGCACTTAAAATTCATGTAAGAACTTTGTGGGAGAAAATGTAGCAAAAACTCACAGAAGCCCAGATTTCAAACCATCAGGCCATGGGATTGTAAAGCAATGAGGGGGACAGAGTTTAAGCCTCAGATGTATCCAGGTGACCAGGATTACACTGTGTATTACACTGGAGTAAAAGAATTGCATCCTCTGCTAGAAATCAGAGTGAACAGCAGTAACTGCTGTCCAAAGATGCATTTTCTATTCTGTTGAGAAACTGATGTGGCCACTGTGAGCAACTGCATAACAAGAGCTATACCAGCTATGTGCCAGCTCAGTGATTCAGTTTGCATATTCTCAGTTCAGAGTGCAATTCTACAATACTGGCCTAAGGCATTGTTCCATGAAGAGGCTTCTAGGCACTAAATACAGACATCTTGTGTTAGGATAAGGTAGGAACCTTGAACAATGGAGAAAGGACAGTTCCTTAAAAAAATAGTGTTAGGAATACTGTACCTCTACACAATAAAAAAGTAAGTAGAACCATATGGTATACCACATATGAAAACGAACCTAAAATGGATTTAGACCAGATGTAACACCAAAAACAAAATAGCAGTGTGCTCACAGCATTAAACTCAGTGATGACATCTTATACATGATACTCAAGGTAGCAATAGAAACAGACAAATGACCCATACTAAAGCTAAAGAGATCTGCAGATCAAAAGAAGAAAACAGAAGAGTTAAAAACTTAAAAATGGCTAACACTGTAAATTTAGTGTTATCATTTTTACCATAAATCATCAAAATCCAAAGATTTTTACTTAATAGAAATAAAGATTAAAAAATCCACAATCATCTCCATGAGAAAAGGAAGGCATTAGAATTAACAACACAGTTAAAATAAAAGAGAAAACTAGCGAGTTGCTATATAATCATAAAGAAGTCATCAGAGAAGGAAACTTGAGAGAAACTTGAGAGAAGGAAATGAATAAAAGACCAATAGGAACTTAAGAGGGGAATGGATGTGTGTGTGTGAATATATATATATATATATATGGTGTGTTTTATCTCTTTCTATAATTTGGGTTTTATTGTTGTTGCCTTGTATGTTTGGTGTTTGAGACTGGGCGTCTCCCTGAATAAAAAACTCACCAGTTGGCCACACTGGTTGACTAATGAACTGTAGAGATATGTTTGCCTCTATTTCTTTAGCTCTGAGGTCACAGGTACTAGTACCATAAGCAGCTTTTTACATGAATGTCAGGAATCCAAACTCATGCCACCATGTTTGTTTGGTAAACACCTTACATGCTGAGAAATCTCTGCAGCAGCATCTCTAACATATTTCTAATAAAAGTTCTAGTAATATCGAATAGAGTGGTACAAATTGAACAGATGCATGAATTTCCAAGTATTGAAGAAAAATAAGTCTCAGAAAATTTATACTGAATGGTAACTAATGTGTCTATATCTAGATAAAATATTACAAAAGCATAGACATCTATAATTAACAGTATTGATAAAAAATCTGTGAACAATAAATAGTTCGATAGAAGATTTCACATTAATAGGAATTGAAACTAGATTTAATAAAATATGTTGTATAAATGAAAATTCCACTAGATTTCTATACCCAGATAAACTATCATTAAAATTACAATATTTACAAAAGTATATTTTAATAGCCATTCTATTAAAATTTTTCACTATTTATACACTATAGAAAACACTACATTTCAGCACAGAGAATCAAATAATTTATTTTTGCTTCTTTTACAGCAGTATACAGAATACATGTAGGATAATTCAACTTGATTAAACTATATAACATATATTTAGACTAGATGTTTAGATTATATTATATCCTATATTCATTTATTTTGCCACTACTATTGCTGATGTAAGGGTCATCTTTATAAATGTCATTTTCCATTCATAAGAATATTTCTTAAGATAATATGAAATTATAGTACATGGAATATACAACACTTAAATACAGATTTTTGAATGTTGTTTTCAAGGAACTGAGACAGCATGTACTTCTATCAGTGGCACATGGTGTATTTCAATCATCAAACTCTAATCAAGAGCTGATATTAACTATTTTATTTTTATCAACAAAATCATCACAAAATTATTATACGTTTATAGCTATTAAGATTGATATCATTATTGAAAATGAACAGTAATTTTAATTCACAATTCACTGAGTCTTGATCAGTTTATATTTTTTTGTATTTTATAAGCACTTGAACATTTTTTAATAAAATTGAAATGAATATTTTTATATTCTTGTTGATATTCTCACTTTCTACCAGTTGATTATTAATTTAGGTAATTTTAAAGTATACTTCTAAAGTTTTATTCCTTGTTGAAACGCTTTGCATTGCAAATGTTAATTATAATTTTAATTATTTTTCAGTTTGATTGCTCCAAAAGTTTCAATGCCTCAAATCTGTGTCTGTAGCAATAGAATATGAACAAACTTTTCAAAAAATAAAACAGCTTATTTGCATCATCAGTTTAGGAAAATGTAGATATATTGAAATGCAAATACTACAAATAAGTTTATAAAATAATTGGTTTATATTAAAAAATGTTTAATGTCTCTCAGAGAAGTACACTGTAATGTATTTGATTTTATAGCGAATATTTGTCTATGTGACTTACAAGCAATTATACTTCTGGTTGTTTAACTAAAGGAGTGGAAACAGTTGTTGATTAGATATGATACCACCATCTTAGTTGTATCATCCTTCAAAATAGCCAAGATATTGGGTCAACCTGTGTTTTCATTTTCAGGTAGAGAAGCATATAAAGAAAATATGCAATATATACACAAGAAAATAATACCATTCAATCTTGGACAACAAGGAAATCCTTTAATTTGCAACCACATAGATGGATGGTGTCAGGTAAAGCAACAGAAGGGAGAAATGGAAGAGTAAAAGTTCTATAGATTCTATAGGTTCTGCTTTCCTCTCCTCCCTGTTTCGGAATGCTCTGCACCCCTGACCACACATTTTCCTCTTCAGCAGTTCTAGTTCTTTAAGGTATCGATTCTTCTGTTGGTTTGTACCACAGCTTGCACTGGTAGCACTGGGTTCAGTTGCTATTGCTTCCAATCACAACCAAAATCTGATATTTTAAGTTTTCAAAGTTTAAGCTTAGGTGGGATAACTATAAAATGATATTTTGCTAATTTCCATGACTGATTCTGGGTCTGAGAATATTTTTACACAAATGGTAAAATTCTATAGCTCTTCCTATAGCCCAGTCTTTGAATTATCTACTGTTGCTCTTGTAATAAGTTTTTTTTTTTTTAACTAGGGATCTTCTTTTCCTTTTCTGATATAATTTAGAACTTTAAAAATAAAGTCTAGAAATTAATTTTATGGTATGTAAAGCATCTTCACCTAGGTTGTATCCTTAAAAACATTTTTGTTTTGTTTTATAGTTTTTGTTTATTTGTTTTGGTGAAAAGTAGAGTCTATTGATAAATAGTTTTAAAATTTAGTATAGATAAGAATATTTCTTCACTCCTATGTCTTGTATTTAGTATCTTGATCGTGAATTTTTTTTCTCCTACTGGATAGTGTGAAGTTCTTCCCAAGTCAGTAAGATGGCTCAGAGGGCAAAGACACTTGTCACCAAGCCAAATTACCTGAGTTCAGTCTTTGGAATCCAATTGATAGAAGAGAGAGTTGACCCCCTCAAATTATAAAGACTTGCCAGGAATGCAGTTATGCACATGCACACATGAACACGCATATTACTATGCACCTGTATGTTGTCTCTATGCATACATGTGTACACACACATACAAATGCACAAATACAGTACAAGTTCTTTAAAAAATATGTATTTCCTGCACTTCCAGCTTAATTTCTATATGGTCTATGACTCAAGTATGTGGTATCTTTCAGTAATAGGGTCTTCCTGTCAAGTTCTGGACGATCACCAAAAGCAATGGCAACAGTTTGTAATGTTTTAGGTTCCATGAGACATTACTGGCCAACAACTCCAAAAGAAGTGAACTATCAATGAAATGAAGCCTCTTGTTTGCCCACGGTACCTAGTAGGAACACTGTCCCCTGTTGTAGGGTAACTCTATCTTAAATCTCTCATACATGAATATGTATATCTTTAAAGAAACTTCTACAATAGTAGGTTTCCCTGACTTTATAAATAGGACATTATATGTTAATTAAACCTCCTCTACTTTGCCTTTCTATCCTTACTCTTTACCTTTTTATACCATTTTGTTTTATCTTCCCATCATTGAAAACCAATCTTGTGGTCCTTTGCAAGTTCCTGATATCTGTTAAAATCCAAAGTGAAAAACATATGCCTAAAATTCAAAGCTAGTATCCTTAATTGAGAGAATACTTATCCATCAATCCTACCCAACTGTGAAAAGTTAGAGCTACTCTCTTGGCCTGGCAAGACGTGATCACTAGTGCAACTGTGGTAAAAATGACATGGAAGTAATCAACTATTTTCTGATTGGCTTTAGGGCCTGATCCACAAGGTAAACTCAAATCTTAGCACCATCAACAGAGCCAAGAACCTGAGACTAGAAATATCATAGACTCTAGAGGAGAAACTACTTGTAAATTCTGCTAAATGAGCATAGCATTCATTAAGCTCTTATCTCAATCTTTATCAAGAAGTTTTTTGTTTTTTTAAACAAACAAACAAACAAACAAACAAACAAACAAAACAGGAGATGGCGGTTAAACAGGGACCCACAACTGGTCAAAGTGCATAGATTAAGAGACTATGCTCAGACCTAAATGGGACATTTCTGTAATACCCCTCATCCCAAGGCTCAGGGATCATTTTGAAAGGAGAGCAGAGTTTTTCTTCTGCATTTTTTTTTAACATACATAGTCAATTCAATTCTTGTTGGAGTTTTAGTGCAGATTTTACTGAAGTTGTGAATTAATTTTGGAATTACTGACTTCTCTACAATAGGGAATCTTATTATGTAAAATTAAGTAATATTGCTATTTTCATTTAGATCCCAGCAGCAAAGAGGCTCTCAGCATTTGGCCATATTCCTTTCCAGGAAGGTCAGTATACTTTGCTGACAGCCGGCAATGTATGAAAACATCCCAGTCACCACATCCCAGTCACCACATCCTTCTCTGGACAGGGGACTATCCTTTATGTTCTTTCACGAATTTGGTAGACAAAAATAGTATTTCATTTTAATTTGCATTGATTTGATTGCTAGCGAGGTGGATCTTCTGTATTTGGGAAGCATTTGGTGTTTTCTGTCTTTGACTCTAGATGAAAGTGTATCTCATCTGAAAAATTAAAACTCTATCATCTGTATATGATGCATTTTAGGGTCTGTTTTTTTCATAGCCTCATACAGAGTTTTTATTCTTATATTATTAAATATGTCAGTTATCCCTTTGATCAATTTCTTTCTTTGCTCTTACGTGTGGCTAGAAAGGTTTCTGTCTTCCCTCTTGGGTCTTTATAAAGTATAATGGAACTTGGCTGCACCAGGCAGTCACCATTAAAGCTTTTCCTTTTAAAAATGAAACTTCCAGATTGTGGATTAATGTCCTTTTTACTTTATATTCACAAGGCTTGGCATAGTTTGTGGCACATAATAGCTACTCAGGAAATAGTTCCTGAATGAATTGAATGCTGTGTGTTTTGATTTGATATTTTCCTGCTTTCATAACTTCCAATAAATGTAGAATAAAAATTTCCCCAAATTTGATAATTTGACACCTCTCAGTTATTAAAGAAAAAATAATACTTCTGACCATTAGCTGCTTTTAGAAGACTCTAAACTTTCCACAGACTTAGCCTATGCTTATTAGCCCTCAAGTAGCCCGAGTCATCACTGTCCTTGTATATTAATTGGAGCTTCGGGGTACAGCCTGGGTCTTCGGGTAGTAATTTCCCGCTTTGTGAAATGTATTTCTATGTTAGATGTGGAATGTCCATTTTTCCATTGATTTCTACTTCTGCTCTTTATGCTCTAGGCAAGAGACTGAACTACCTGAGTGAATTAGCTAAGTTGCAATGACATGTCCAGGCCCTTAAGATCATTGCATCTGATGGACAAGCATTACATCTTAAAATAGGTCAAACCATACATCTCCTTACTTCGGCTTCCCCTTTCATGGACCTACAGACATCCTCACTTGTGATCCCAAGACTCTTAAGCCGCTGCATTAACAGCCAACAAAAGTGAACATTATGTGGTGCTGACCACACTCTGCTCTCAGGCTGAGACTTGTGTGTCCTCCCTCAGTCCCAAATTCACCCTAGGAAGCAGAAAATGGGATCTGTGGAAGTTTCTTAGAAGAAGATATTGACTACAGACCAGTGGTGCTCCCAGATTCACTGCTCATGAATGTCTCTTCATTGGCTGTTTTCAAATAAATTTTCCTTCAGGACAGGAATAAAAGCATGTTGAACCTCATCTTTCTTATACCTTGTGTAAGGTTTCTGGAGCTTAGTCCATACTCAACAGCAATTTGGCAGTTTGGTAAATTGAATATGGCCATGTGGTTTGTGTAATAAAGGTCTGCCTAGCAGGGCTGTGGCTACACACACACACACACATTATTTCTGGAATGAGTTGGATGCTTTAATTCTGTACAAGTGAACTCATCCATAATCAAAGAGACCATTTCACCCAACATAATCAAGGATTTAGTTTAATTTTTTAAAGTTGTTCTCCTAAAAAAAACAATCCTGCAGAATGGAGACTAATGGAGTCGCTCTAAGGCATTAGAACACGCCAGCAGTTAATGTGCCTGGCAGGGCATCTTCCAGGCCAATTTATCTTACATTTCTCATTCTCTGTTTCTAATGTGGTAGCCTGCACAGAAACCTCTCACAGGCAAATGGAATTTGTGTGGTATGGTCTCACTGAGGAATAGGTATAACCCCAAAGCAGTGTTTCCTGCTTTTATTTCTTATTCAGAGGGCAAGATTAACAACACATATGTAATAAAACGATTGGGCTATTTTAATGCTTTTCTTGCCATGCATTCAGAACCTGCGCAAGTTGTCATCCGTGATGGTTTCACTCAGTGTTCTCTTTCAGGGTAATATAAGACACTAAGCCCCATAGGAACCACCTCTGTCCTGCTCCTGCATTTATGGTGCCAACGATCTGACACTGACCTTTAGTCGTGGGCCCAGCACTCTCCAGGTTCCTGATTCGATAGGACAGCCAGATCACATGAAAAATGCTTCGGACCTTCTGCTGAGTTACACAATCTTCTTCTCTGGACCCCAGGGCTCTTGATTCCAGCTTATAACGAGCCAATGTCTCACTAACCGTTCCGCTCTATCAGTGGATGCTGTGTAGTTACAGTTTGATTTGAGGATGCAGTTTCCTTGATTAACTAGGTTACTCCCAGAGACAAACATGGTGTGGGTAAATAGTAAACTGACATAAAGGAAGTCCCCATCCAGAAAAATGCACTCTAGACGTGTACATTTTTATTTATATATTCTCTCATTTTACACATCTGTTCCTCCAGTAAAAATTGTTATGTTTAAAGGCAGAAGCAGCTCTACTGACAGCAGCCACAAAGGTCCTAGTGCGTCTAATGACTTCAGCTGAAGGATTCACAGTCTATATTATTTTCGTGTGTGTATGTGTATACATGGCAAAAAATAAATAATCACATTTTGTACATATCCAAGAAGAGAGAGAGGAGAAAAATGACAGAACTGCACCCTTTAAGCAAAAAAATATCGTTTTTGCAAAGTTGTTTCATCAATTCATATGTGCTTCATTATAAAGAAAATGTTTTAAATGTTTGATATTGGGTACAAGAAATAAATGATTTGATATTTTTGAGTCATTTATTGTTATTTTCAATAAAAGCCATGGTTCCGGAGAAATGGAGATATGTGATATTGTTTATGGGCAACATCTGTTATGAAGATAGTTAAAAAGATAAATGCTACAATTCTCCCTGGTACCATGTACCTTATGTCTCTACAGAACCTTTCCTGAGGAATAAGATGCTTGCTCTCTGGACTCTTATGTCCATAGACTAAGTGTGGTCTTCTTTGTGACGTTCTGATCATCTGCTCTCATGTCCTATGTATAAGGATACACATTCTATGACTGCTTACCATTACCCTGTGTGAACTCTAGAACGTCCAGCTGACCAAAGGAATGAAACATGGTGAGATTTCAGGACAGGACAGACCTTGCTACGACGGTACACCCACCTGCTTATCATTTTTAAACATGTAGCATCTTGCTCTTTAGCTAAAAACTTTTCTGTAATAAGTAAAAAACTAACACTTTTTCATACAGCACCGAAGACTGCAGGTAGTGGGAGCTATGCCTTTGCTGCCCATCTTAAAAGATTGTTGCAAGGCCACCTCTTTCCACAGAAACTCTGTGCTTTAGCTACACATGGGAATCCTCTCAGTTGACCTAATAATTTTGTACCTATGGTATCTCAGCTGCAAGCGTGCTGTCCTATGCTGTGTACAATAATGCCATGGTTGGTCACAGCAGATAAGCTTTTCTATATTTGCTTTCTGGCTTTCAGTTAGGGTCACCCAATAGAAGATGCTAGAAGGAGAAAAAAAAATTGGAGAAAATAAGGAAAGTGACTTCTTTCCCATTTCTTGTTTCTGTCAACCTCAATCCAGTAAGAGAGGGAAGGAAGGATCACATCCAGCATCCTCACAGCACAGTACCCTTTAACAGGCCTAAACTATGCCAGCTATATGGGGAACTCTTCTCAAGCTCTCGTTTTCTCATAATCCAAGTGTTTGTTCTTATTTTTAAGGAAAACATGTGCTAAATCGAAGGCTTATTTTGTATGTAGGATTATTCAGATAGAGGTAATTCAAAAATTCCATTGAGTACAAGATGAGAGACAATCGCTTTGGTCTTATGTCAGGGAAGTCCAGAATGAAGGCGATAGAGATGCTAAAGATGTTATAGTTACAAGTAAGGTGAATAGAAAATCCTCCGTATTCATACTGTCCAAGGTGCTCCAGGCCCCAAACGTCAAGTGTCTTATCTGCTTTAGATATCTACTTTCAGAATTTTCTCTTTCACTTTGGCTATGGATTAGATATGAAGTGTGTCCCCAAAGAGGTTTGTATTCCTCCAATACAGGGCTCAGAGATAGGGATCTGGGGAAGTGATGAGCTCATGAGGGTGCTGACCCAATCAATGACTTAATTCATTATTGAGTGGACTGTATAGGATGGGCCTTTCTGTGCAGCTGGCAAAAGACATGAGAACTAGGACACTGTGACATTACAGACCATACTGGGACTGTGTACACAAGGTCAGCAAGGGCCCTTTGGAGAATAAGTAGGCAAAGCTCAGGGTTAACATAGAAATGCACCTTTAAAGCAGAGAAAACTGACTGGCCAGAGCTGGAGAAGTGTAGATAAGCAAGGACCAGGAGCAGCTTGCTGAAAACAATCCAAGGAGGGTTTTCCTAGTCTCATAAGCTCAGTGAGAAGGAGAGGAGGTCTTAGAGAGCACTTCTGGCCTGTTTGGTCCTAGAAGACTTTTTTACAGCCTACCGAGGGTGCTGCATGAGCAGAATTCGGCATTAATTAAATGTGAGATTTAGCTTTTAAGAAGAAGACTGAATCCTAAAGAAACAGAATAAGACTATCCTAATACCCAAAAGAGATAAAAGGCTTTGGGATGGAACAGAGATTTCATTAATAGAACTGATAAGCCCATCAGGAATGGGGGTTGAAGGAACAAAATTGGACTGTAATTACTGGATAAAGTAAGACTATCTCTGTACCTCTAGGACTGGAGGGCCTGGGCAGTCCAGTTACATGCACCCTTACTGGGATAGAGGAGAGATATGCTCATATCCCTGATGCCAGTTATGCTGCAGTAGGAGGCAGTGTGAACTATAGGTATTGTGGACTAGAAAGCTCTGAACATGGAGAACTTGATAAGAGTCCCATCTCTTCCTTGGGCGATTTAATGGTGGTGTTCTGTTTTTGTTTATTTGCTCTTGCCTCTTGATGGCAATTTTCAATAGTTCTGCTATCTGCTCATGTCTGTATTACTTTTAAGATAATATTATAATTGAGAGATATTGAGTCATATTTTCTGCAACTCATTGCTAATCTTTTGCAGGATGGAGCAAGTTATAAATACACACAAACAACAGGAAGTTCTACCTTTCTTATTCCTACATACACAACCTGTATTTGCTTAGCCTGTGCTTTCCTCAGGTCTCAAAAGTAAGCAACAATCATATTGGGAATTCAAAAGTTGTTAGAGTTAAGAAGGGTGAGGTAAAGAGTTAAAAGTGGCATTCAAAGTTGGCACATTTGTTATTCTTGTTTTTGTTAAATCCTATTGGACATAGATCAACGGATGGGTACACCGGGCTGGATGTGCTATATCACCATTTTTGTTGGTCCGGTGAGAGGCATCATATCTGAAGAAGTTCATCTGTCCTTAATGTTTTAGAATATAAATTGTACCAGATTTGACCAAAACTGTTCTGAGGGGACAGAAAATCTGTTCAAGCTTTGAAATGAAGTATCAACACTGGAAGAACAAAGCCAAGATCACAGGATTCAGATATTGTCTCTCCTACCAGAACACCTCATATTACCAATAATAATTGGGCAGAAGCCCTCGGAGCCTCTGTTTTAATAGAAATGTGAATTAGGTTAAGCTGAAAGGTAACTGATATTGCCTAGCTCTGTTCCTTACATCATTCTGTTCTCTAAATCAGACAACACTGGATTTTGTCTAAGGCTGTGAACTAAATCAGGGGAGAGACAAAAAATGCACAGGCACATCTCCTGCCTGGTAACTGCTCTTCACTCTTTTCCAAAGGTTCAGACTTGGAGCTCTTGGCTGCTACCCAGCCTTTGGGCAGAAAGTCTGGACCCCAAGCTGTTCTTTGAGCAGCAAGGGTAAAAACAGGATATTTTAAGACCATCTTTTACAGTAGGGCACAGATACAGAATTGCAAGCAGCAGCACTGAGAGGGCTAGCTGCATAGAACATGTAGTACAAATGGGTGCCTGTCAATTTCATACACACAAGGATCTTCCAGGAGACAAAATTCTAGATGCTGCCACCCATAACAAAGACAAATCAAATTAGTCCCACATAATTGAATGTTGTACAAATTGTTTATCTGATTCATTCACATTAGTTCCTGGATTCATTCATGTTAGGGCCTTGGAGTAACATACATGTTGAGGGATACCATAGCACAGGCCTCTAATCTTAGCACTTGGAGGGAAAGGCAGGAAGATTGTAAGCTCAAGAATAGCCTGAGATATCCATGTTTAAAAAGAGAGGAAATAAGAAGGGAGGGAGGGAGGATATCAAGGCAGAGCGATCTCTTGGGGCTGTGTATGTCACAGGAGGAAGATCTTTCCTCAAATGTCACAGAAAAAAAATCCCCGGTGGGCTTCATTGGTCCTGTGGCTTTAATTCTTCATGGACAATTATCTTTCATCCTCTCTTATCCAGAAAACTTGATAGTCTCTTATTATACTCATCTTTCACTCTTCTGCACCCAGAATGATTTATCAGGAAGGCAAGTTAACTGGCTAACTGTTTGATCCCATACCTTGTACATTCAACGGCTTCCTCTCCTTGTTCCCACATGCATACATTATATTATAAAACTCCAAGCGTTGGTTCCAGATCACCTTCCTGGAATCACCTTGTACACAGACATGCCTCAGAGCATCAGAGCTTGGCCTTAGTTTTACCAACTGAGCCCCACTTTCCTTTCAGAGTTAGGAACACACTCTGATCTCACTCTCAGCCATCTGATTCTGTGGCCTGGAAATGTCTCTTGTCTTTATCTCTTGCTGCTGGCTATTTTCAGTTAACTTTCAGTTTTTCAGAGAAGATTCTGCTGACCTCTACTGTGAGTTTTCTTTGTGGTCACTTTGTTATTCTTTGTATCTCATAGCAATAAGTTGCCAAGATAACTTGTGGGTTGAGCAATGTTTCTGCACCTTCTTCCATGAGTCTGGGATTGACTCAAACAAGAAGAAGACTGGTCCTTTTCATGCTGAGCATGTCTTCAGGATTTGGATCATCAAAGATGGCTGAAACTAAGCGGGCTTTGGGATTTGAAAGAATCATAGAATCCTATTGTGTTTTTCTGTATTTGCTGAGTAATCACTGCACCAGGCTTGGTGAAAGTACATTGGTGTGTTGACTTGGCTTTAACAGTGACACTCTCTTAGGGGTACCATTTATCTCCATTTTGAAAAAGTGAAGTTATGCTGTCCATAAACTTTAATAAATAATTAGAGTTGAGACATTCTTGAAAGTCATGGAACCAACAGAAACATCAAAAGAAATGGGCAAAGGGGGCAGCCTTATTTATATCTATCTATCTATCTATCTATCTATCTATCTATCTATCTATCTATCTATCTATCTATTTTGCAAGTTGTTGAGCATGAAGTTTGGCAAGATGGATGTATGGTAATCCCAGTGGCTACTTGAAAAGAATTTCTAGTTCCCACTCTCGAGTTCATTTATAATATTAACCCTGACTCTAGAATCATGTGTTGGAAGATAGAGTTAGTCACGACTAAGGGGACAGTGAAGAAATAAGTTAACATCCATCTGGGAAAAGCATCCTAGACAGGGCAGCAGAGGCAAGGAAACAAGCTTGGTGATTCCAAGAACTCTTCTGAAAACTGTGCCTAGGTCAGAGGTTCCTAACTTTCCTAATACTGAGACCCCTTTAATATACTTCCTCATGTGGTGACTCCTGACCATAAAATTATTTTTGTTGCTACTTCATAACTGTAATTTTTGCTTCTGTTATGAGTTGCAATGTAATTTTTTTGGGGGGGTGAGACAGAGGTTTGCCAAAGGGGTTGTAACTCACAGGTTGAGAATGACTGGTCTAGAGGATGGTGGAGAGGGAAAAAACACTAGAGATAAGGTGGCTGAGGAAATGATGTTTGTAAACTATGTTCAGGTCCATATCTAGTGAAAACGTGGTGAACAACAGAAACTACCCAGCCTGAAATTACACTGAAAAGGGCCTTGAACAAACAATCCATCAGAGGAAAGTGCTTAGGGGTGGGCATGGAATGAAAGAACGAGTTGCCTAGAGAATTCTTACTCTCTCTGGAAGGACATTGAATGTTCCAAAATACAAAAGACCAGATTCAGGGGATTCTTAAATGACAGAATGACCTCAGTGGAAGTCTAGCATGAACTTATTTTTTCTTCACCTTCCAATGAGACTATGAAGACCTTATAAATTGAGATGATATTCAGGAACATGCTTTAAATATTTCAGAACACATCCTCATTTGTGTTCTAATTTCATATAACATAATAACATGAAACTGATTACTCCTGATATAAATGTGAGGAATAAATGCTGCAGAAGGCATGAAGTTCTGGCATTTCCTCCTGCATTGGTCCCTGCCTTGATATCACCATGTTCCTCAGGATGAGATAACTACCAGAAGTTGATAGGTATTCTGGAGAGGCTGAGGCTCATTCTTAGCTCTTCACTTTCTCCCTATTGGACTAAAGGTGTATTATAGAATTACTGTGGGCCAACAAGCCTCCATCTGCAAACGAGGGCTCAAATTTGCCAGCTGTCTGCTAACCTCCCTATGAAGAACCAGGGTTTAATAAGATAATGAACATTATTCTTTCCCTATGCACTCCTTACCCTTGGTCCCCATGATCTTCAAAGGCTCTCAATAGGCATAAATACAGTCAGAAGGGAAGCCTTGCAAGGCTCTACCAGCAGCTATTCATCACCCATTAATATTTATAACCATTCATTAATGTTTTCTATTAGCAGTTGTATAGCTAATATTATGCCATCAGGAAGGGGCAGTGACAGGTGGATAATGGGCTGTGGTGGCTTGCCTTCAGTGCTCATGACATTGTCTCTGCTTGTTTGTGCAAAGCTGATCATCTCTTTCTATTTCTTTCTCTGTCATCAAATCTAATCACTGAATCTGCAAAAAAGGCATTGGGAAAACATCAGTACCTCCAGGGTACACATGAAGAATTGTGGTTTTGAGAGAGGATTGTAAGAAGGATATGGTTAAAAGTAATGACATCAAGCAGCCATTCATGATGACAGTGGGTGAAATGGTAGTAATATGGCAGCAGCTCCCACTCCCAGCATTGAGTTTGGCAAATACTGTGACAGAAGAAGACTCCAGAAGTTTACATTTTCCTCTGCTGGACAAAAGTCCTAGGTGCATGACACTGAAGAGGGAATGTTCCAAAGAACACCAAATTCAGATCAGAAGAGAAGGGAGCTTAGACTGGCTTTATGTGCTTTACAGTCCAGCTCAGAGCAGCATTGTGACTTCAGCTGAGTTACCGAACTTCTGTGTGCTGTAGTCTCCTTGTTGACAGGATGGAGTGGACATGGTTCCGATCATGAGGCTCTATGAAAATTAAAAACAAAAAACAAAAACAGTATAAGCTTAGTACCAAAATATGTCTCTGATGTACAAACAGGAATAACAACAGTAACTATGGTTTTAATGAATGATGATGCATTATTAATTGAAAAACCTGCCATTGAGACAATATACACAATGGCAGGTCAGAGATAAAGTCAGTCTCATCTCACTGAAAAGCAGGGATGTCTAAGTTGGATGTGACCCACAGATAACCTACAGAGAGGCCAAGTGTATTTGATGGAGCCCAGGGGAATAGCTACCAGAGCTGGAGAAGCAGAGCAGCATGGGTAAGCTTGAATGTATGTGCAAAATATCACCTACAGACACCAGACCAAAGAAAGTTTCAAAGAAATTTTCAGTGTCAGATTTTAGTGTTGTAGGAAGATGGATCTGAAGAACATGTAGAAAGTCTTGAACAAGGAAGAAATTGCAGCAGCAAACAAAATGAAGAAGAGCCTCTCAAGGCAATAATGAGAAAGAAATCGTGGGTCCCACTGGCCCCTTACATCTGAGTGTGCAGTAAGTGGGCCCTTTCAGTAGGAGGTCTGCCCAATGAAAGTGCTGATCATACAAGAAAATGCTGACTGCCTCCCTGATTGGGGAGCTCATGGTGTGGGGTGTTAGGGGTAGAGTGTGGGCTATTGTGGGTATACAGACTTAGTGGCAGAGGATCTAAAGCCTGCACATGCGTTTGCTCACCTGCACTACTTGGCATCTCATCGAACCTTTCAAGCCTTGGTGCCTTTCCCAGAACCCCGGGTTGGGTATTTGCAGCTTGCCATTTCTTGCTTGCTATTCTAAATATTCAGCTGTCAACCTTTAGGGTGAAATTAGAAGCACTTTAATTTCCTCATAACACCTAAATTAAGGTAAGAGTTCTAAATACTTTATTAATAATGTACACTCTAATTAATAGAAATTACTTTTCCTGCATGTATTATTAAAGGAGGTGTTCCAACACGACTTTTTATGTTTTCCAATTTACTTGCTTAGCAAGCTGGCTGGGGTTTTAGCATCTTACCTCAGACCGTCCTCATCAATTCTACCGACTCTTCATTTGGGAGAGGTGTGGGGAACACTTGGAATTTGAGGGAAAGCTTCGCTTGATTTCTCATCTGCTCCCTGTGAAATGACCTCCCTTTGAAATTAATTTTTTTCCATATATAACCAACATGAAATACCTGAGGCCAAATTTTTGCCTTGCAAATGCCCATTCTTTACATCTTTAGATGACAATTCTACATTTCTGAATAAGAGGAAAGAAACTGGAACTCTGTCTCAAATTTGAGCTTTAAAAGATTGTTACAATGCCTGCTGCCTCCCCCCCCCCCCCCCCCCCCCCCGGGGGANCCCCCCCCCCCCCCGCGCCCCCCGGGGGAAGCAATAGAGTTCAACACTCCTCAGGCAGCTCATCTTGATCTGAGAAAGTAGGTGACAGTTACCTGCAGGTAGACATCAGAGTGACTTAAAATCAAGGGCTTTCTGGCTAGATCACCAAGTTCAAGTTCTTTCCTTGTACTTCCTAGGAGAGGGATGAAGGCCAAGAACTCAGTGTTTCTTTCTTATCTCCTGTGCTGTGAATGGTGTGGCCAGGCCATCCATAGACTGCAGGGAAGCTTTAAAGTCAAAACATGTGAAGGATTTGGGTCAAAGTCAGGTACAAAGTCCTCCAAGACTGTATCAATGTCACTGATCCTTCTGCCACCCCAACTCGGAAGACCATTAGGTTTACAACAAAGCCATGGGATGCATAATAGTTTTTTTTTCACCAAATAATATCATATTTATTACACACCAAATACACGCATGAAGAGCCTAGCAGAACAGTTCCCAGGTTTCTAGGGAGTGTCCAGGAAGAACTATGAAAGAGGAACCTCCATGGCTTTCTGTCTTAAAGGGTTCAGAGATAAAATAGTAACTAATCCCAAACTATGGAGCATCTACAGTGTAAGGTCCCCCTGGTTCTATACAGGACACCCTAACATGGTTCCTAGTTCCTCTCTTTCCTACCCAGGATCTGCACACTCAGATCTGCTAATTGTCCTTACATTTCTTAATGGTATGGGGAATGTCAAAAATCAGAGTGGCCCCTTGTCCTTAACTTCTTCTCAGACAGTTCTTAGAGGATTCCCTGTATTCTCTCACCTCTCCCTCTCAGAAAAATGCTCTGAATTCTAGGGCAAAGTTGGCAGGGTTTTTGCTCGTAACATGGTCTGAAGATGGATTTCTCTCTGGGGACTTGAGGCCATCGGTGTAATTTGTTTCTGTCTTGATGCTCGGTAATGGATGTGCCCTTGTGTCTCACCAGGCTCTCTTAACACTTGTAGCCCTGCATATGAAGAGTTAAACATTCCCACTCCTCTGTAGAGATGTAGCTACCTTGACATTCAAAGGCACAGTTCCCAACCTAATCCTTTCTAAATCAGATTAGTCCGTCCCTCTGCTGACAGTTCACTGACTGAGTGCATTCCTCAAAGAGAATCTCATCTAGGATGCAGAGCACTTGCTGCAGTTTTATAGTATCAGAGTAGTAATTCATGCCCCGTGCAATAAAAAAACTCATTAAATGTAGAACCTCGGCTCGAGCTTTGTACTTAGACCTCCCAGCAGTTTAACTTATGCATAATGAGTCTAAATACGTTAAGGGATAATATAAAAATTATCTACTATTCTTTCATTTCTAAAATTGTGCATTTGTTTCTTCTTCGCTACATGGGCAACATAACTAGGAAACAATATATTACCCTAATTACATGTTATTTATTAGAAAGGAAGAAAATAAGTCATTTGGAGACAAATCCCCATAGTTATTCATGGAGCTTCTTTTGATGACAAAGATAGAGTAAAGCCAGCAGTCTTTCATTATATTTATTACACACTCTTTGTGCTAATGAACAATAACAGGCCTCACCAAAATAATGGTCTACCTTTAAGTTGTAGGAAAGGCTATATAGGCCATATTTATGAAGGGCAAGTTGGGGCTTTGCTTGTTCTTTGTGTCTTTGCTTTCCATTGAAGGGAGAGGAGAGAGACAAACAAAACTAGCTGCATGGTTTTAATAAGCACAATGGGAGAGAGTTAGCATCTGTCAAAGAGTCATCCTGTAGCCTTCAGCAGCAATTTACTCAGGAAAGAAAATGAACACTTATTTTCCTAGGAGTCCTCTGATGAATCTCCATTCCCCTTCTTATTGCTGATATATGTCCACAAATATACATACCTGAAAACTAGAAACAACCAGTAAATTGAGTTTCTAAGCTCTTTAATATTATGTGTTATTTTCAGCACAAATTGGAGCAGAAAACTAAGACAAGATTGCTGTGTGGTGGGGAACAAAACCCGATTTTTAAAATCCTAACCCGAAGGAACACAGGGTCTGTAAGTCTCTGGAGAGTTAGGATGACTGGAGAGGCTATCTGCGCAGGAAACTTGTAAAAAATGGTAGGAAGCCAACTCTCTCCACCTTTTCTTCACACCACAGCTCTGCTGCATCACTGGGGGAAGAACATCTTCAGAAGCAAGAAGTGTGTAACATGTGCTCTCAAGAAAGCTGTGCAAAGCTGTGGATGCTACAGGAAGAAAAGACATTTATATTTATTGTTCTTTTAAAATAATTGAGCAATACATCAGCTCTTAGAAGTGTTGCTTCATGAATAAGATGAATAAGTATTGGATTAAAGCATAGTTAAGCAGAGAAGTGTAGGAAAATCTAGGAAGGAAAGAAGCTCTCCCCCATTCTCCATATTTCCAAAAGAAAAAGAGGGAAAGAGGGAGAGGGAGAGGGAGAGGGAGAGGGAGTTAATGAGATGGGACCTTCTCTTTTTTGAATCAGCCATTTCCTTTGAGATACTTTTGGTTCAAAGATTTCCTGCTCTTCTCATCAGAGCTGTTTGTGCTGTGCAGGAATATGAGGCAGGATTGTCCATTGCAGACCCGACCACTGGTGCCTGTAGCTGGTGAGCTAACATTACCCTCTGCACAAATGATGGAGCCAGGCCAAATAGCAACCAAGCACTCTTCTAATCTTGCTAGAGTGAGAAAAGAAGGGTTATTCTTGGGGAGATGTGGGTAACTAAGTGTGGTGTCCCTTCCCCACCAACATAGTTGGTGCAATGACCAGAGCCATGCCGCACCCAATGGCATCCATTGTGTTGTTAACTAGGATAAGAGCCCGGTACCTCTGTAGCCAGGTTCTGCAAGTCTCCTAGGTCACCCGGCTCTGCCCAGCTTACCAGAGGCCCACCTACGACCAGCCCACATGCGCAACCTGAGAGATGTCACGAGACTTCAGAGTTCCCGCCAAACTCCAGAACGCCTGCGCAGAAGACTGGGGGTGGGGCTTCCCTTCCTTTATCCCCAAATGCTTGTCCACCATTAAACAGTCTTTCTAAGCAGAAGCAACCATGTAGCCTCGGAGTTCTTCTTTCTTCCCCCTCTCCCTTAGTTTCATTTCAGCTTCGGGCCAATCCTCCAGGAACCCAGTCCACTGTGGGCAGTGGACCTCAACAACTAAGAGATGGAGCGGGGAGAGGACAAGGTAGGGGCATGGATAGTTTTGGGGTAAAACTCACTGAAAAACTCACTTGCCTATCCTCACAATATTTTTACCAGGGGGGAAATCCAACCAAAACAAAAGCTACTTTGTTAGTATGTATTTTTCAAAACCTGTCTTTGAATTGAGTTAAAGAAAAAACACTTTGAAAGTCCTGCTATAATTCTTTCCCATGTCTCTCCCCTCTGGTTCCAGGGAGACATTTTGAGTCCAGCAGAGTGAGCCACACATAAAGAAGTAGGCTTGGAAGGCCTGCTCACACCTGCTCACACCTTTGTAAAGGAATTACTAGAGGTGTCATCACTTTAAGTTTCAAAGATTTTCTGTTATCTCTAACACAATTACTCTAGTTATAACCCAGAAGCCAGCCTCCTGGGACTTCCTACTCAAGTCTCCTAGAAATACCCAGCTATCCTCTGTTATGATTACTGAAAGTTTAACATAAATTGCTCAAATTTGGCCTGGTCTCAAGAACTGCTTTATGGAGAAAAGTTCCTAACAATGCCCATTTCAAAGAGATCAGGAGCCTTTTGTCTTTCAGAGCAACCAAACCAGAACTGGAAGATTGGTCCACATAGCACAGATAGGCAAAAAAAGACCTTGATCTTAGAGGCTTTCTTCTTGTTTTACTACCATTTTGACTTTTGAGCAATGAAAGTTCTTGAAGAGTGTTTGATCTTGGCAGTGAGTATAAAGGAGGGACCCACCACAGCAAGAGGGCTTGAATTATGGGATTGCTCAAGAGCCTTGTTTGCCTTTGGGTAGTCTGTGCCTAGCACCTAGGTTGTAGGCAAAGACTTTCTTCTGGAGCTAAAGTTAGATTGCCTGATCATTTTGAGTCTCATTTCTTATTGTGCCATAAAGTCTAATTGAGATTTCAAGGTCAGAGGATTATCACATAAAAGAGAGTTTAATTTTTGCTCTATGGGAAAATAATTCAGAATTTAATTGAGATAAATTTATCAGTCAAATTTAGGACAGGGCTCTATAATCAAATGCCTAACAGGGTGAGATAGAAAGAAGAATATAATAAAACATTTACTTATTTATTAGATTTATTTTTAGAAATCACAACTGCTGAAGTAAAGGGAATCACTACTCTAAGGAGAAGATAAGATGCAGCAGGAATTGTGGGTAATGAAGACCTCATGGCCCATCAAAGGGTCAGTTTCAGCTCTATATATCTATTAACTAGGGGAAATAGGCTTCCTTATGATGCAACACCTAGTATTTTATCAAGAAATAAAAATTCATATCTCCATATGAAATCACCTGTATGTGCCTGCAATTAAAGTTGTCTTTTGGACTTATCATTCTGAACTCATCTATTTTTCCATTCTTACTGTGTAACATACTAGAATAGCAGTTCTCACCCTGTGGTTTGTGGCCCCTTTGGTAGTCAAATAGCAGAGACCCTGTATATTACACACTTTTATTACAATTCATAATAATAGGAAAATTTTACTTACGAAGTAGCAAATGAAATAATTTTATATCGGGGGTCACCACAACATGAAGAACTGTATTGAAAGGTCATGGCATTAGGAAGGTTGAGAATCACTGTTCTAGGACACTAAAAAAAATAAAATATATGCTAGGCATGGTGGCACACACCTTTATTACCATCACTTGGCAGGCAGATCTCTATGAGTTAGAGGTCAGCCTGGTCTACATAGTGAATTTCAGAATTGCCAGGGCTATACAGAAACCCTGTCTTGAAATAAAACAAAACCATATGCAGATCTTCCTTTAGATATCCAATGCCCTCACTTTCCTGACCTACTCAAATTTTATGTTCATTTTAATTACATGGTCATTCCTAACACCATGCTGATGCCACAACTTTTAGTCAGACACTCTACTCTCTGGCTATACTCCAAATTTCTAGTGTCCCTTTAATAATCAGAAACAGATTCTAATTTATCAAGATAATTAATCCACTGGTTTTCTTTACTAAGTGACCTGGTCAGTCTTGATAACTTGAGACAAGCTAAGGTCATCTAAAAGGAGGTCACCTCAATTAAGAAAATGGCCTGCAAAAGATGGGTCGTAGGCTGTAGGGCATTTTCTTAATTAGCAATTGATGGGAAAGGGCTGTTCTCATTGTGTGTAGTGCTTTCCCTGGACACATGGTCCTGGGTTCTATAAGAAAGCAGGCTGAGTAAGCTATGGATAGCAGTCTTATAAGAAGCAGTCGTCTAAAGCCTCTGTATCAGCTCCTGCTTCTGGATTCCTTGCCCTGACCACCTTTGATGATGAACTGTGGTATGGAAATGCAAGCAGAATAAACTCTTCCATCCCCAAGTTACTAATTGGTCACTGTGTTTTATCACAGCAACAGAAACTCTAAGCCATTAAGTTTGGATATGAATGTAATTACTTTTTTTTTTTTGCATTATGCTCCCATCTCCCCAACCCACCCCACTCATTGTTCTCCACTGATTTAAAAGAAATCCTGGCAAAACCAGGATTTGGCAAAAACCTTATGCTAGCTAGTTCTGAGTCAAGTTGATACAAGATAGTCATTTGGGAAGAGAAAACCTCAATTGAGATTATCTCCTCACCAGATTGGCCTGTGAGCAGGCCTGTGGAGTGCTCTCTTGATTGGTGATTGATGGGGGAGGGTTCAGCTCAGTGTAGATGATAGTATACCTGGGCAGAAGGTTTGAGATCCATAAGAAAGAATATTGAGCAAGCATTGAGGAAGAAGCCAATGAGCAGCATTACTCGATATCTTCTGCTTCAGTTCCTGCTTCCAGGTCCCTGCCTTGATTTGCTTCCCTGACTTCCCTCCATGATAAGAACTATAAGATGAAATAAACCCTTACCTTCTCAAGTTGTTTTTGGTCATGGTATCTTGTCATAGCAATAGAAACCCTAACTAAGACAGAAATTGGTACCATGTTTGTGGGATATTGCTGTGACAGATCTGACCATGATTTTGATAGGACTATGGAACTTAGAAAAGTCATTGGGTGTTCAGAGTTAGTGTGCTATTGTGGGAATTTAGAAGACAAAACTGAGATCAGTGCTGATAGTGGCAGCCTGGATTGTGAAACTTCAGAGAGAAGTCAAGGGTCAATCAGGGCCATGCCAGTGATAGTTTGTGTTAAGAATCTGTGGCTCTGGTTTGCTGGGGCTGAAAAACCAAGCAGTGTGTAAGAAGAGACCAGAGTTACTGAAGGGAAACTTTGCCTTACAGGATAATTGATGCTGGTTAGCTAGAGCTGAGAAATTAGTGGTGATTAAGAAACTTAGAATACCCAAGATACAATTTGCAAAACACAAGAAAATCAAGAAGGAAGACCAACGTAAGGATACTTCATTCCTCCTTTGAATAGGAAACAAAATACCCATGAAAGGAGTTACAAAGACAAAGTTTAGAGCTAAGATGAAAGGATGGACCATACAGAGACTAACCCACCGGGGGTTTCATCCCATAATCAGTCACTAAACTCAGACACTATTGCATAGGACAGCAAGTGTTTACTGAAGGGACCCTGATATAGCTGTCTTGTACAGAAGAGGATGCTCACAGTCATCTATAAGATGGAGCATGGGGCCCACATTGGAGAAGCTAGAGATAGAACCCCAGGAGCTGAAGGGGTCTGCAACCCTAGAAGAGGAACAACAATATGAACTAATCAGAACCCCCAGAACTCGTGTCTCTATCCCCATATGTAGCAGAAGATGGCCTAGTCGGCCATCATTGGGAGGAGAGGCCCCTTGGTATTGCAATCTTTATATACCCCAATACAGGGGAACACCAGGGCCAAGAAGTGGGAGTGGGTGGGCAAGGGAACAGCGTGGTGAGAGGAGGGAGGAAACTTTCGGGATAGCGTTGGAAATGTAAATTAAGAAAATATCTAATAAAAAAATTGAAAAAAAAAAGAGAAAAAAAAAAGAAGAAGAGATACAAGTCTCCTGGGAGGTGTTTTTGCAGGGTCAGTACACAGGAGCTGTGGTCCAGTAGGGCCTCACCAGATGTGGTAATGTATGAGTCTCCAGGTATGGTTCTGGCTTTGAAGGTATGAAGGGGTCATGGAGAACAGCTGAGGCTTGGCACAGTGAGAGGCCAGGAGAGACCGTCAATGGAATCACAGCCTGAGTGGTAGCAAAAATCTCAGGACTAATGGGATCCTGGAGAGTAGTCGAGGCTTGGCAGCATATAGCAGGGTCAGAGTCCATGAAGAGAGGCCAGTCAAGGCTGTTGGTGAAGATGCTCAAACATTTTGGAGATTTCAGTAGCCATGGATGACCTTCAAGGACAGAAACAGTGGTAGAGTAAAGTCAGACTGGCCTGAGTTCACAAGACAAGCTGTATGTGCTGTCAATAGCAGGGCTGGAGAGGTGGAACCCAGATCATGAGTGAGATCAAGGTGTCAAACATTGAGCTTTTAACATTGTTAGACTTCGTTTTGCTTTGATTCAACTGCGACTATGCCCGGTTCTTTCTTTTTGAAATAAGAAATTATATAACTTATTTTTTATTTTACGGGAGCCCACAGCTAAGAGTCTTCGAATATTTTAGAAAGACTGGATATGTTGGAGAGACTTGGGGTATTTTAAGAAAAACTTTGAAATTTGAAAGAGACTTAGGGATGTTTTAAAGAGGTTGAACTTTTAAAGTGTTAGAAAATTTAAAGACTGTGGGATGTTTAAAAGTTGAAATGTTTTATAGTATGATATTAATAGGCTATCTTGGGTACAAATGAGAAAGGAAAGGTTGTAGTTGAATAGTGATACGTTTGTGTTCTAGTTGAGAAGGGATCTTTTTTTTTCTGGTTAGTTATTTGTCAACCAGACACAAGCTGGAGTCATCTGAGAGGATCGAACCTCAACTGAGAAAATGGTTCCATGAGATTGGCCTGCAGCAAACCTATGGGGCATTTTCTTGATTGAGATTGATATAAAAGATAGCCAAGTGAGGGTGATGCTATCCCTGAGTAGGTGGTTCTGGGTTATATGAGCAAACAAACTGAACAATGCAGGAGGAGCAAGCCAACGAACTACATTCCCCTTACACAGTAAACATCTCGATCTCCACTGCAGTGTCTGATTGACATCTGGTTCCTGCCCTCACCCTCTTTGATGATGGACTGGATGTGGAAGTCTAAGACTAAGTGAAACCCTTTCCTGTCCAATCTGCTTTTGCTCATGATGTTTATATTACAGCAATAGAAACCCCAGCCACGCCACTACCTATGAAACCAACATCTGGTTTGACTGAAGAAAAACACACAATTGATTGCAATTGCCTTACATGAAACCCGAGACTTCACACCTTTAGTGCATTCTTAATGTTGACATTTTTGTAAATACATCATTTCAGCCCTTCCCCTCTAACCTCCAGCACACATCTCCATCATGCTTAGGTGGTTTCTTGGACAAATACAATCAATGAGAAAAAGCTTGCCCCTGTCCCATACATCTGTACCTCTGTGATGTTCTTTCCCTGTAGATAGATTGCTACTGTTCCAGCCCACAGCTCTGACTTCTTTCTACCTCCTCTCCTCTGATTGACAGCAGCTTCCTATAACTTCACACCTCCATTCTGCAATCTTGTTTCTACTGGATCCCTCCCGCTAACACGTGAATACACTATGAATAATTCACACAAGCATCTACTCGCTGACTTTGTTCCAATGTAGTCCTTCAGTGACTGGCCTGTTTCTCCACTTTTACACAAGAAAAATTCATTAAAATCTTTCTATACTGCCTATTTCCATTTTCTCAGTTCTCACTCTAGTTTGAACTCAACTGAATTGAATTTTCTTCAAGATACATTTATGAGACCGATGGTCCTCTGTGTTCCAAGCTGTGTATCTTATTGCTTGGAGAAATAAGGTGTTGTAACTGCATTGCATTTAATAGATTCCATGTTCCAATTATCAATTTAGCTTGCCTTTAACCCTATGAAGGAAACAGAAAGGCATTCACATTTCCTTCACACAAATGAGGAGAATGAGATGTAGGAAGATTAAGTAACATTCAAATTCACTTTGATGGTGAGGGCTGTATCAATGGAAAACAGTTTCTAGAAAGAAGGTATGAAGAAAATACAGACTGAAGATCATAATTAAGAATCACTACATCTAAATAGTTTGAGTGCAAAAAGCATGGGAGTGTGATGGTTTCAATGAGTGAATGGGCGGTGGAGAGCCCATTATTATACTTTTGGAAGTATAATACTGTTTTACAGTCGTAGAAGTGTGTAGCACTGGGCTTTGGGCTTGAGCTTACAGGTTTTTGATTAGTGTTCTCCCTCACAGACCTTGCTAAAATTAAAAAAAAAATCATCCTGAAGTGAGTCCAGGAAGCACATTTATCAGAATCTTACCTGTAGTGCTGAATATCGATGCTAATACTCAGTTTCTGCCACATTGCTGCAGTGCATTCAGAGGAATGGGGCTCAGGATTCACATTTTAAACAGCTTTGTCCCCTGTCATTCTTCTATAACCCCAAGAATCACTGTACGTGTAAGCGTGGATAAACATACCCAGGACACTCTGTAATTCATGCTTTCATCTTTGAAAGGAATATATTATCTACTCTGACTTTCATTCATGAACAAAAGAAGAAAAGAGTAATTCAGCTTTCTCCCCCTGATAAACTTCCAGAGCCTGTTCACGTTTGTTTTCTCTCACAGCGAAGCATCTTTTTTCCTCTGGGTTAGGTATGGTGTGGGATCAGCTGACTAGCCAGCAGCCCAGTCAATCATTCTGGAAACATATCCTGGAAGTGCCAGGGATGGAAGAGGTTCATTTGCTGCTGCCTCTCAGCAAAGGGGGCACCTCTGGGTCAGGGTAGGAACATCTGGGGAGCAATTGGCAGGCTGGCTTTGTGATGAATGGGATGGAGCAGAGGCCAAACAGCAACAGATCTCTGCAAGTGATTTATACATGTGGGTACACAAATGCATCTGGGCTAAAAAATATTCCTGAGGCTGTATCCCCAGAACTCTCTAGAAGCTTTGAGGGGGTCACGGAGTTGGTCTAGATGCCACATTCCTGGAAGGCTGGCCCCTTTATTCCTGACTCTGGCTATCTCTGGACAAACCTGATAAATAATGAGGACACTCTCCTATCTATAGGCTCACAACATGAATTGCTCTCATAATTTTAGCTTGAGTAAAACTTTGATATAGGAAAAAAAATAAGGCCATGAAATTCTTGTATATCTCAAAAAACTGTTTCTTTCATAATTAATTTAAAAGAAAAAAGTATTTACAACCAAGCAGAAAAATGTTTAGACCAATCTCTCTCTCCTTCCCTCTCCCTCTTTCTTCCCCTCTGTCTCTTTCCCTCTCTCTCTCTCTCTCCCTCCCCACTTTCCCTCTTTCTCTTCCTATCCCTTTCTATTCCACTCAATTTTTCACAAGTTGGGGAAAATAAAATTTAAGTGATAAATTCTCCTATCATTTCCTGTGCATCAATAGCATTGCCTAAGCTGGGAGACAATCTTGAGTGCTTTATTTCATAGGCTTTCTTACTCACATCAAGCCTATTTTGGAATTGTATCTATCATAGAAAGTACTTGATGATTAACTGGCAGAGCTAATTGATTGTGTAAGTGATTGCTTTATTTTCATTATTCTGGCGGTATAGTCACAATATTTTAAAAATTCAAGAATTCTAGACAAGATTTCTTTCTAAACAATCCCATGCTCTTAAACATTCCTAGATGTTAAAGGTACGGGGCGGGGGCTGTTTCTCTCCTGCCCATGTGTGTTCTCACTACCTCAGGCAAAGAGAAATTCAATCAAGCTCAGCACTGGGTTCAACAATGTGTTAGAACTTCTAAACAGAACCCTGTTTAGAAGATACAATACTTGCCTTTTCATAGATCTTGTATGAGGTTTGCCAGGACAATGCAAATCTGGTTGGTCCCCAAAGGTGTAGCATCTGGGAGCTGCAGCCTATGAAGTCCCTATCACCTGGCTCTGCTTTTCTCTGTGGGCCTGCATCTACCAGAATAATACATTTTGTTTTTATTTGCTTCTCTTATGACACCATGACCCCCCCTCCCTTTTACCTCTCCCTGCTCTCTCCCAAATCCATGGCCTCTTTCTCATCAATTGCAGTTACATACATTTATATGTGCATAGTCTAATACATATATCCCTAAATATTACCTGCTCGATCTGTACAATGCTGCCTGCATGCAGGAATTTAGGGCTGACTATCTGGTATTGGACTACCAATTGGCATGTTCTTCCCTGTAGTAAACAGACTCTCCCACTCTTGGCTTCTCAGTTGTCTGCTTTTTTTTCCATGTATGTCGGATTGCAGCTTCATGGTTTGTCCTCTATCCACTTTGGCATGTCTACTGTTGCCCTTGTTCAGCTCATGTTTAGGTGGTAATGTTAATGAGACTTTATGGGTGTAGCTTCTGAGATTACTAAGAGACAGTCTCACAGCAGATTCCCTGATCTTCTGGCTCTTATCGTATCTCTGCCCCTTCTTTCATAGTGTTCCCTAAATGTTAGAAACACAATTTTTAATTAATACAAAGGCTGTATCATTGTCCAATTACTAGCTTCAATATACTTCCATATTGGCCTTTGGAAATATCCAGATATATGAAGGAAATAACTCTTAACTTTGTACAAACCATCTTTAGAGCTGAGATACAATACTGAGTGAACTTCTTGGAGTTCTATAAAATGAAACCACTTAAAGACTGCTGATGTTGTCTGACTTGTTCACATGAGGCCATCAGTTTTTCAAGGGGTTCAGAATCAGACAAAGTTCTGCAGCATGGTGCAGCTTCCATGTAAACTCCTTGCCTGGACATGTAATAGATCGAACATGAACACTACATTTATAGCTAACAGGAATGATGCACAGAGTCTCAAGAAGCCCTCGAAGAGAGATCACAGCACAGACCCCAAGGATTCTAACGGAAAGCTTACTATTCTATAGAAAATAGTTTTCTTTGTGAAAATTAGTTCTCATCTCTTTACTCATTTTGATAGAATCTGAATACTTGCCCATTTGATATCAAATCTCTCTGGATAATAGTGATTCCAGGCATTGGCTGGAGTTAGCCTACCCCCAGAATCATCAAGTTATACGTGTGTTATCACCTTGTACACCGTATACCAGCTTTAGGCAGGTCCAGGAAGCACAGGTGAACTTCAGGACCAAGTGACTGAAACAGAATAACTATATCACACATTCTAGTACTTGCAAGACTATGGAGCTTGCAGAATTACATCCCCATTTAGGAACCACATTCATTTATTATTGTTACCTAACAAATTATCATGACCTTTGGAGCATAAGTGCCCCTATTTATTGTCTTAGAGATCTCTATATCAGAAGTCCAGTAAGCTTGCTTAGGCTCTCCCATGGCAAAAATCAATTTCAAGTGTGTATCTGAGTGGGTTCTTATCTGGTGGCTTTGGGAAGAATCCCACTTAGAGACTCTTTCTGCTTGGTAGCAGAATCTAATGTCTTGCAACCAGTCAGAAATTTTGTTTCTTTTCTTGCTATCAGCCAAGCAACTTCATTCTCGCCCTATAGACACTGACCCACATCCTTCTCCTGCCATGTGCCATCCTCAAAGCCATCAGGAGCAGGACAGACTCCTTTAACTCTCTAAGTCTTCCTGAATTACTCCTTGCTCTACCAACAGGAGCAAAGAAAACTCTACTTTAGAAAAGCCTCATATCCAGCCACACCCACCCGCTCAATCATAAGGGCAATGTATCCTCATTGTCATAAGTCATACCTATACTTAAAAAAATGGCAATATTAAAAGTGACTGAGAATCATTAGTGCTCATCCTCAGAATTCTGCTTACCTCAGAAGTATCTCTGAAACACACAAAGAATGGGAATTCTGAGACAAAATAGTTTATCTTATAGCTGTTTACTTTTTCTGAAGAAGACATGGCAAAAAATATAGATCTCCAGTGATTTGTAAATATTGTCTAATAGTTTGGCAAGATGATCAATGATTTGGAAGGACCAGAGAAGCCTGAGAAAGAGGTTTGGAAGGACTTGTCAGAATAAACACAATGTTTGAGGATTTATTTGTACCATGACTCACAAAGAACAAACACTCCAGAGGAGACACTCAATAGCCAGCTGGTCAAGGTGACCTGCTCTATGGACATCAATCAGACTCCTAGCCCTGCCACCTTTCACCCACTCTTGCTGAGTGGGCTTAAGAATGAATAAATCATAGAGTTTCTTCATGAACTCAAAATTATATTTTATTTCAACACATCAGAATTGTCTAACTGGGTAGCAATTTAGCCAGGGGACCAGTGGCATTTTTGCCTAAGAAGAAGAAGTATCTTGGTCACCTGATATGAGCATGGCCTAAAATTTCCTACATCATGAACAGTTCTTAGATTTTTCTAGAATATACTTTGGGTTGCTTTCCTTGCTTATAAATTTCTGCTGTCACCACTTACATGGGCTTTATTTACTGTCATAGTATTCTACGCTGAATTCTTTCTTACTGGGGACTCATTTTCAGTGAGCTACTACAGCAATCACCCAGGCCTGTGGATTTCACTGGTTTTACCCTATATTCTGTCATGCAAAATACTTGGGCCAAAGAAATATTGGAATGGATACTGAAGACTCTGGAATAGCATTGGCTGAGAAAAGATGGGGGTGTTTCATGGATAAAGTACTACTGGCTAGTGTCTTCAAAGTACACTATATACTGTGTTGTTTCCTCTCATAGCTGAACTACAGAGACCAGTCAAGTGGTAGAGATGAGAGGAGCTATTTTCTGTAATTCATTAGTTAAATTGGGTTTCTATTTATTGGAAATCTTGGGTTTCTAACTTATAAGTCTTTTCATTTTCCTCTCAAAAAGATCTATCCTTCTACCAGATGATACAAGGGTCCTGTTGACCCAAAACCAAGAAATGGCAACTGGCCATTGAGTGTTTCATGTCATTGAATCAAAGGAGATGAGTCAGTGGAATGGCTGGGGAAAGTTTTATTCTGAATATTTATTTGTATCCTTGGAAGGATGAGTATACTTGACTTTAGGCTGTTCTCTAGAATTGATTCCACATGCATCAAAATATGTCTATGGAAAAAAACCAGAATTCAGAAACAGCAAAACTATCACTAGTTTTCCCTTTTGGAATGAAGATTTGACTCATGCTTTAGGTAAAGAATAAACAAATGACATGTAGATACTAAAGCCCATAAGTTATGTTAATGTCAGCTTCCATGTTACGTATGAGGAATGTTTAATTTCCCTCATAACTTTAAAAACCAATATGAGAGATGAATATTTCCTCTTTGCCTTTTTGAAGGATTTCTTGGACAATACTGGTGTGAGCATAAGATCATTGACCTAGATTGTGGAGATGTCACACATTATCTAGGTAGATGAGTGATTTCAGGGATGTCAGTAGGAACTCTGTCCTAATCATGGAGAATCCTCTGAGTTTCTGACTCAGAAATGACACAGGCCCAGACCTTTGTGAACATCAAAATCATTGCCTCACTCGCTGGCAATGCAACAGGAATGGATTTAGTTCATTAGATTTCTTTCTTTTATAGATTTTGTTGAGGGTAGATATAAGAACACACATCCAACTGACATGGTGGATAGGATTCCAGGAAGGGAACATGGATAAACAGGTCTGTGCAGATCGTCACTGTACTAGGAAATTTTACTTCTCTCTCTCCCTCTGTCTTCTAAGAAATGGTGGATTACAATTCTCTACATTATAGATCAAAAATTGGAGTTTCAAAAAGTTTAGTTCCCTGCCTGAACTGCTATAGCTTGAAGTGGGCAAGCAGTTCCCAATGCAAATCTGTTCCACTATAGAACAAACATGCTTTCTAGATGCTCATACAAAATCTCAACATAGATAATGAATTATTACCTTGAAAAATTATAACTTGCCTTTTAATTTAATTATTTACTAGCAGAACAACTGATGGATGTTTTTGTCTTGAATATAACATAAATCACTCACTA
>LR750209.1:0-61503 GCA_902729485.2 Mus minutoides | reverse complement strand
CCACAGTACACAGTGATTTAGCATAGAGATGGATGAAGGATTATAGTTATTTTTGCAATCTACCACACCCTGGGAGTTCCAAATTGCAAGCTGGTTGGGAGCCAATGGAGTGAGTGAAATGGGAGGTGAGATTCAGCGTCAGATGCAAATGTATCAGGCAATCGAGGCTGACAGACTGAGCATTTGATGGCCTTTTAAAACATTCCTTCCTCTCTTTGCTTTAAGGTGATTTTTGTCGTTTTGGCAAACATTGGAAAGATGTCTGCACGAGAGGTGCTTTGAGGAAAGAACACTTCCAGGGCTGGCGTTATTGCATGGATGGTGGCCAGACCACCTCATTCTTTCCAGCCACCTTAGTCGTCTTTGCTGACCGTTATAGGATTCCTGCAGCCACAGCAATCAGAATCGATCATGGGAAAGGGTGGCTCGCGTGGCTTGGCTGGGGTGCAGCCCAGCTGGCCTCAATCATGCCTCTTAAATGTTTCCTCTCAAGCTTTTAAGGGCCTAAGAGAGCTGAGTGCACAGGAATCCAAACAAGCCTTAAGACTGGCTTGTTCAGAATTGGCTCCAGACCATGGAGAGAGGAAACAAAAGATAAGGGTAAGTATAATGACCTGCTTGAAACAGCATTTAGGAGACTTTTCTTTTCCCTGCACAGATGGCTCAGACTCCAAGTGCTCCTTTCTTTAGTCATTGTGACACTGCTGCCTTAGGGGTGAGGACCTTGTAGCTCAGCCTGCTTTGTGCCAACTTAAGCTACAAAGTACAGACTAACTCAAAAGCTACAATCCACAGACATTTTATCCATCAAATTTTATCTGTGGTCAATCAAGGAGAGAAGATGCCTTGGATTTTATTCACAGGACTCAAAGAAAGGAAAAGAATATGAGGCTTTTTTCCCCCTAGGAACCTTTGTGTTCTTAAAGGTTTTTCTTTTCCTTTTCTTTTAAAACTTTTATTCATTCTTGACCCAGACCAAGACTTAGGTGTGGCTAAAGCAAGGGTGGCATCTCTCCTGCTCAGTATCTTTGTTTCTTGCCTCCACCTTCCCTTCTTGCTAATACAGAGAAAGAGGCACTCAGTCTGGAGCTATTTTAGAGGGCGTTAAGTGTCAGCATCTGTACATTGTTGCTAAATACGAATAACTTTGTTTCCTGGGCTCCTTTGAGAGCAGCCAGAGAGGTGCAGAGACAAACTGCAGGATGGCATTGCCCTCTGCCTTCTGGGTCCAAGGTGAAGGGCTGTTACAGCAGCCTGGATGATGCTAGCAGGCTTAAAGAAACACCATCGGACTACTCTCACACGATCGATTGGGTTATTAGGGTTTCGGTTTTCCAATACTTGGCTCTTTACAATCCAATTCTATAAAGATTTATGTAGCACCAGGGAATGGTGGGAGGTGCAGCACATTCGGGTTTGAAGCTGTCAGTCAAGAAATGAGGCCAAATGGTGCCTTTGAAGTGCTGGCACCTCTCAGCTAAAGTACTTCCAGGAAGAGAGAGGTCTGCTGAATGTCATCTCTGTAAGACTGGTGTAGATGGGCTCCAGCACGCAGATGTGTATTCTGCATTTGCTATGTAGCAGGCTCTAAGCACTTTACAGATGTGGACCTGATGTCTCTCCAGCACACAGACATTATTCTTCCTGTTTTGTAGATGAAGGTTCTGAGCAAGGAGCCGTTTTGTTTAAACAACACACAGCTTAGGATACAGAGAGGCAAGATCAGAGCCTGGCTGTGTGTGCATAGCCACTGTACACATTTGTAACCACTATTCAGTGCTACCTTACATGTCCTCCTAGGACTCATTTGGTTTTAAAAAAAAGCCCCTCCACATCCCCCTGGGTTATCACTCTTTGAGACGATAGTAGCTGGAAGAGAAGGATAGGAGAGGAGGTGGTCCTCTTTGCTGGAGGCAGTGCTCTGCTGCTGAAGCTAGCTCATTTTAACAGAACAATAATAGTGAGCTTGTCAGCTGCTCCTGCACATGATTTTAGGCTCTCAGAGGTTAAGTGATTTTGTAGGATACAAGTTGTTAAGGTGCAATGCTGAAATGCCTGTTTTGTTTTCGGTGAGTCCACAGCCCACAGCTCTCCCCACATATTTATTTATTTATTTATTTATTTATTTATTTATTTATTTATTTTTGCTTTAGTTAGCTAGCCTCATGTCAGGTTGCAAGGACTAAGAACTTACTTGCTGTCTCCTTGTCTGAAGTCATTCTGAGTTATAGGTAGTCTCTCTAATCCAGCCTATTTTGTACTCGGAGGAAATGGTTGATGTGAGTTGGCTGGAACTCACTGGCCTCCACCAAGGGTTACAAATCATATTAGTGTTCCACTATACTTTAGCTTCAAAATGCTTAATGTCATTAAATAACATACTCAAAAAATACTTGTTTTGAGTAGCTTTTGATTCCCCCTCCATAACTCTGGGAACAGGCCATGCTACCATGGTAAGACCCCAATATTCTCTGGTAAGACCCCACCCAGAGAATATTGGATCCACAGCTAGAAAACACAGACACACATGTTGCTCAATTTCAACTTGCTTTATTGGCTCAATTGCTGGGCATTATTAAACTACCTCGACTAGTGTGCCTTTATCAATACTCTTAGCTCAGTACTCTAAATCTGTCCTCAACTTTAGTTGCTCAGTTACCTTTAGTCCCAGATCAACATTCACAATCTCCTGCCTATAAAAGCGGCCTGTGACTGTGCTGCCTGAGATCTCCCATGGTTGCTTAGCTTTATTCTCTCTGAAGCATGGTGAACTCTCTCTCTCCTGCATCTGCCAGCTTGCCTGTGGGGTCCCTGAAGTCCTGGCTATTCTTTCTGCCCAGCAATTGGCCCATTGCTTCTTTACTGGTGAATCAAGAACCAATTGGAAAACAGGACCTTAGCATGAGAACTACACCTATGCTTACTCATAAAGTGTGCATACTGTGTTCTTCCCTTTGCTCTTAGAATGCCCGCATTAGCCACTGTTGGACTTCCCCACTCCCCAGTAAGAGTCACCTTCCCATTCTTCTACTTCTGTGACAGAAGAAATAGCAACAAATGGAGCCTCCAAACTGCATTTCAGGACTAATTCACCCAGGTACGGGTCAGATTGGCAGAGCATTGGACCACTTTGTCCTGTGGAGTGCCACCCACAACCTAATCCCATGTGGAGGAACTTTTGCTGGAGAGTCCATTATCACCCTTGGGAGCATGCCCGGAGAGACCCAAGACAGAGTCATCACAAGCAAAATAGAACTTAGACGACAGCTGTGTCCTTTGGGAAACTAGTGAGTCTACTTAAGAACTCCACTTACTAGATCTGACTTCTGGTAAGTCTGTAATTAATGTCATAAATCAATGTTTTAAACCCCTTCCTAAACAAAGAACAATAACACACAGAGACAAAACAAACAAACACTGTGTGCTTTTACAGATCTTGTTTTAATGTTCCTTCTCACCTCAAAAATAGAGTATCATCATTTTTCTTTACACACAGGAAAGCTCTAAAACTCAAAAGGATTAAGGGACTTGCTTAAGGTCACAAACCCAGCCTTCATTCATGTTTATTATTCAACAGGCAATCTCTGTTAGATCATCTAATCTTTTATTACATGCCATATACATCCTAGCATTATGGAATTATAGTGAAATTATAGTTTGACTGTTTAGGTTACTATAAAACACAAAAGAGTAATACTTGCTTGTTTTTTGGTTTTTGGTTTTTTTTTTTTTTTACTCTTACTCTATGCTATACAGCCCATAAATGTGTTAGTATGTCAGTTGTGTATCTGAACAGCAGACTTACCTACCATGATCCAGGTATCCTATAAGGAGGTAAGTATTATTTGCTCTATTTTATAGTTGTATAAATTTAATAAAAAGTAAAATTAATCTTCATATGTAGCTATTATGTAAATAGAACCAGAGTTAAAATTCAGGTCTCAAGAATCAAAAATTCATACTATAAACCATTTTATGTATACCCTTCTCTCCCTCCCTTCCCTCCCTCCCTTCCCTCCCCTCCCTCCCTCCCTCCCTCCCTCCCTTCCTTCCTTCCTTCCTTCCTTCCTTCCTTCCTTCCTTCCTTCCTTCCTTCCTTCCGAGATAGGTCTCATAATGTAGCCCTGGAATTCACATAGATTCACAGAGATTCACCTGTGTCTGCACCATATCCCCAAAGTATTGGGATTAAAGGAATACACTTCCTATCCCATTCCTACCAGAAAATGAGATTAATTGCCTTTAAGCCAACTTTTCTTGTGCTAATGACTTAGTCTTGGTGAAGAAGAACAGAAATATACAAGTTGACCCCATAACACCTGTTGCTCATTGCTTTTATATATTTTTCCTGCTAATGGTAAGAATTTACACTAGATTTGGATCTATTTCAAGAAACAAATTCTAGTGATTGCATTTTTACAATACTAATTACTTTATAAAGCATCTCCTATGTGAATACAATGGAATCATAATAAATAACCATAATAGCAATTATTATAATACATTTGACATCTATGGAAATGGTGAGCTTTTAGTTCAGCTTAGAGTCAGGCATGAAATTTGTATGGGGACACAGTGAGGGATGGTTTCTCTTCAGGGACTCTACAACTTCCCTGTGTCTATCTCACAGCCCCTGCTGACACCTAAGGCATCTGAGATGTATAGAAGCCATGATTTATTTGTGTTTTCAGTCATAAGGTAAACTACTGATACTACTTCTCCTTGTTCCTGGTCAGGAAGTCTGAGGTCAGCATGTTTCTATGTTCAGTGTCTGGTGATGCTGAATGTTCTTGTTTATAATGGTGCCTTCCCACAACATCTTATAAGGAAGAAAGTTCCCTGGGTTCCTTTCATGAGGGGGTTAATCCCAATGCTGAGGGCTCTGTCCTTATCTGCCAAAGCACTTGTGTCGTAACATTATTCGTAGGAATAGATTCTAATATGAATTTTGAAAGATTGTAAATACCACAGTTTGAGTCAGGTGTCCATACTTGAAGCACCTGTATCCTAGAATAGGCAATACTCTGAAAGCTCATACTTCAAGGGAATTCATCTTTTGAGGGGCCGTACTATGCCATACAATGTTAAGGTGGCTTTTTATTTTTGCATTAGAAGCCATGCAGCTTCCCAGGGGAGAAGCACAGGCTCTGACTTGTCTCTTCCTCCTTATCACCTCTAGACAATTATCACACTTCCAGCTCATTCTGGAAATACACATTGTCACTACCTTCACGTGGTAGCCTTTGGGGGCAGTCTTCTGGTGCTTTCTACCTCAAGTGCTTATATTTTTTTCTGCTGCAAAACTCCCCCCATTTGGTGGGAAAAATGTTAAAATGTGAACAAATTAAGGACAAGAGCTTATGAACTCATACCCATTTCCTTGGGTATTGAGGAATTATTTCTACTGACAATTTGCCACAGCTGTGACCTAGCTACTAATATTTTATTCGTTTGCTTTGTTTCATGTTGTACCATACTCCACCATCATTTTCAGAAACCACATCCTAACTATACCACTTTCACAAAATCTCCTTCTCAACCTGTGCACAGAGCACGGAGAACGGGTCAAAATTAAGAGACGTCCCTAATTACCCATGGTTTAGCTTTATAGATCTCATTATTCCCACCACTAGTTAAAGCCATCTGTGATGGTTAATATTGCCAACTTAAAAGGCACTAAAATCACCTAGGAGACAAGCCTCTAGACAAGCATGGGATGGATTATCTAGATTAGGGTGACTAAGTGAGGTGGGACATTCATGTTAAATATGGATAACACCCTTCCATCCTCTGGGTCCAGGACTGCATAGAAGAGAGAGAGGCGGATGAACACTGACACTTACCCCCTCTCCCCCCTTTTCTGTACTGTGAATACAACGTGACCAGCTGCCTCAGGCTCCTGCAAGCATGACTTCACCATTCGGCAAGACACCCTTGAACTGTGAACCGAAACACACACTTCTTTTACCAAGTCAGGGACATTGACTCAGTCCCTAGGAAAGCAGCTAATACACTGTGTCTTTTATATACCTTCCTAGGAAAGTGATTTTTCTCAAATACAAATATGTGTCTGACAGTCTCAGATTTCACTATCATCCTGGGCCAGGAGAAAACACCAGTGCCTTGGATTTAGCAGGATGTCAATGGCCCTCCATAATCTACGAAGCTCTGCAGCCTGCCCAGTCGACATTTGCCTCACCCGATCTGGCCTATAGCTTTACTGAACCACCTGTTTTACTTTTTTGCTTCTGTGCTTTGACACAGAATATTGCCGTTCTTTGGGTCCCTTCACTTGTCTTTTAGGTCTCCAGTTATACTGCTCCATCAACAAGAGCAGATCTGTAACTCCTGTATCTGTGTGGGATGTCCCACAATATCTCATGGAACCTTCTATACACTCCCCAGGGCTTTATGACTCTTCACAAGCATAACTTGTTAACTTGGCTTTTATTGGGGCGGGGGTCTGGAGAGATGGCTCCAGTGGTCACTTAATTGCTCTTGTAGAGGAACATAGTTTGGTTTTTAGCACCCATATGGCAGTTCACAACTATCTGTAACTCCAATTCCAGAGGATCTTGCTCTCTGTTTGGCTTCCTTGGAGACACACATAGACACACCTGTAAGTCAAACATCCATGCATATATATATATATATATATATATATATATATATATATATATATATACATATATATATATATATATATATATATTTTTTAAATAAATGCTTGTTAGGAAAAAATCCTGTTAGGGTTTGAATCCCTATTTCCCCCCCTATAGTCTCATATTTTAAGCAATCATTTCCCACTTGTGGAGCTATTTTGAGAGGCTGAATAACCTTTAGGAGAGGTGAGCCTATCTGGCAGAATGAGGTTGAGAGGCCAGGCCTTTGAAGAGTGTAGATTGGTTCCTGGTTCTTGCTTTTCTCTTTGCTTCTTGATCTGTCGTAATGTGGAAAGCCTTTACCACACACTGTTGCTACCATGAACTAGACTTCTGCCAAACTTTCCCTTCCATGATGGACCAAAATCGCTCTGACATTATGAGAGAAAACAAATCTGCTTGAATTTATAGCATCCTTACGCTCTGGTGTGTGCTGCCTGCATTTTCGTCTTCTGCCCATCAGATGGTTTATGCTGAAGGGAGATCAGTGACTCCTGGGACTTCCCTTCTCCCTTCTCATCCCTGCAGTTCAATCTTTTATTCTTGCCCATTGAAACACTTTGCCGATCCTGTAGTTTTTCAAGTTTCTTTGATATTCAGATAATCTAATTTCTGGGTTTTTCAAATCCAACTAAATCTAAACCAAACTTCAACCTTTTATTCAAAAACCTCTCTCCCTTCTTAACTCCAGGCTCTACGCAGGCTCTGGAAAGAGCTGTGAGGAAAAGTATTGCTCTGTTGGCACTTCTTTCTCTGGGGCTAAATCAACAAGAAGCAATAGGAGGCAGACCTCAGTGGCATTTGGCAGGGTGCTGGTTTATGCTTCTCAGCTGTTGAGTACCACTTAAGGCATATGTCCAAATTCCATGTGAAAGGGTTTAAAGTGTTCTTCATGGTCTTGTCCCTGACACTACTTCACCTCTGACTTTGCTTCTCCTATCTCTCTGCCAAATCTCCCCTTATATTTCTGTTCCTCCCCTTTGCAGTAGAAATTATCTCTGTGTTTCTGTCTCTGTCTCTGTCTCTCTCTCTCTCTCAGTCTGTCTTTCTCTCAGTCTCCTTCACGTTTGTGGGACCCTAGGCAGAAGTATAAACAAAACTCCAAACTGCATATTCAGCCCATTTGACTGTCTAAGTCAAGTTAAAAATGGTTTGATAAAACCTGTATTTTTACATCCTTAAAAGTAATGCTTTCGGGGCTGGTGAGATGGCTCAGCGGGTAAGAGCACCCGACTGCTCTTCCGAAGGTGATAAGTTCAAATCCCAGCATCCACATGGTGGCTCACAACCATCCATAATGAGATCTGGCACCCTCTTCTGGAGTGTCTGAAGACAGCTACAGTGTACTTACATATAATAAATAAAATTTAAAAAAAAAAAGTAATGCTTTCATAAGACCAGAGGATCTGAGAGTCTAAGGTCTAAGGCAGGAATCCTTCATGCTTTGGTCTAAGGAGCTACCATCCTTGAGCATGGACAACTCATGCCCACATGCCTTTTCAGCCTTCAGTTTGCTCAGAGAGAAACTGACACTATTTCATACTCAATCCTGGAAGGGTTGGCTGCTCCTAAGTTTCTGTTAGCTGTGTGGCTGGGTTTGTTGATAAGAAACCTGCCTCCCTTCAATCTGGTAGCTCATATTTCCCTACTTGCACCTTCAGGAGAGCCTTTGCTACTCATGAAAATAGCTTGTCTTCACTACTGTGTCTGCAGTACTTTGAACATGCTTGGAACATGATAGGGACAGTCTAAGTCTGTGGAATAACGGGAGCAGTGGAAAGCATCCTGTTCTTCCCCTCTTGGGGAATTTCCTTAGACAACAGTGTTCTGATGCCCATGCCTGCCCACCACACTGATTATTCTCCTCAATCCGTCCCTAGGCTCTCATTTGTGGTGATGAGCTATGAGTCATCGAGTCATTTAAAGCCTCCTCTTAGCTCTGCATGGATGAGCAGTGGGAGGTACCAATTGCTTTCTTGGGCTTTAACTGGAATCTTAAGGCAACAGGAGAAGCTCCATTTAACAAATTCTGTGTGATTTGCCTGGTTCATGTCACTTTAGCCGCAGAGGGTAGATTTGAACCCAGCGTTAACTGCTTTCAATAGACCAGGCTGCACTGGAAACCATGGTAACAAGTCGGGCAGGGAGCCTGCCTATGAGAGCCTGCCTCAGTGCAGTGCAAGTCTCTCTGCAGCCCAGGGCAGCGTGATTGCTGACTGCCCAGATCACATCACTGGCTTAGTGACACACAACTGTTTCAGCATCTCATTTGGCGGCTGCTTTATGTTCACTGTCAGATGCTGGACTCGGGGGAGTTGGGGAAGCGCCCCCAGCTTGTTTGAAAGTTCAGTCAGTGGTTGCGCAGATGACTTGGGACTGCTTCTGTGATCAGCTGTTCTGTGATTTGCACAATTAGAACAGCTTTCTTGCCGGAAGTCTTTGACGAACAATTACAAAAACAAATAGCAGTCACAGTAGCAGAAGTCATAGCAGCAGAAAGGAAAGAAAAAAAAAAAGAAAGAAAGAAGACAGACAGAAGTACCAAACAAGACAGATACCCCCGCCTCCTCTACCCTGCCAGGACCATGCACATCATCCTTTTGCGGAAATGTTTTCATGCCAGGCCTCAAAGGGTCAACCTTATTAAGAAAAATAGCAGTTAGCTTCCTACGCAATTACCACAATACATTGTAAACCATTATTCTGTAATTCTTCAGAAATGAATAACTAGAAGAATTGTCTCTCTGGAAATCTATTAACATTTGGACAACCAAGCCAGCCGTGGTGTGAAAGGCATGGCTGATTGGAATGGCATGGGGGCATCTCTTGCTCCTCTGCCTTGCCTGGATGCTGGACCCATGAACAGCAGCTCTGTTCTTGATGGTATTTTCTTTTCCTTTTTTTCTCCATGCTTAATTACCCAAGTATGCTTGAACGAAAACATTCTAGATTGTGGTAATCAACTCCCTAACACCATTGGGGTACATTATAATTTACCATGTTAGAAAATATTCTACCTCACTTTGTAGACAGAAGGCTACCAGGGATTAAGAGGTCAGGACACAAAACAAACTGGAAAGCCATGTCAGAACTCTCTTCAGACCATCTTCTTTCATATAATTCCAACATGCGCACTCTAGCTTCTCATGTTACAGTGTGTCTCACCCAAAGTTTATTTGTAGTAAATAAACACAGAGAGCACATGTGTATGGTAGAAAAATAAAAACATGGAAAGAAAAGAGCAGCGTGGTGTTACCTAAAATCTCAGGGAGCATAAACATCTGTTAGCATTTTCATGTCTGTTCCTAACTTTCCCTTTAAATAATTTTAAAGATGCCAACATATTAGAAAGACTGCTCAGAAATTTCTTTAATTTTTTTTATAATTTCTTATAATTTATATGAAGCATTCTAATGATTTTCATTCTTATTCCTCTCTCATTCTTCTGCCTCCTACTTTGGATAGAGCTACTATCAACAAGACCTACCACCACCCCAATTCTTTGTATATGTCTCTCTCCCTGTCTTTGTGTGTGTGTGTGTTTGTGTTCTTCAAACAACAAGAAATACAAGTTAAACCTTGAAGAAAGACTGTTTTTAATTTAATTAATTAATTAATTTTTACTTTTTCTTATTTACTTTGTGGGGATGGCTTGTGCGAAGGTCAGGACAGCTTGCAGGAGCTGGTTTTCTCCTTCCATCAAGTGAGTTCTGGGTATTGAAGTCAGGCTGTGAGGCTTTGGCAACAACTGCTTCTACTCACTGGGCCTCCCTGCAGGCCCGAATGATTGTTTTTAACTTGCTTTTTAGTGTTTTCTTTTGTGGACATTTTCTTTGTGTTCATGCAGATAGAAACTTCTCTGAGACACACTTGATTTATGAAGTTTAAAGAATGAATAAAGTTAAATGTCGAGGAGCAAAATCCTGTCATTGCTACTTGCAACAAGAAGCATTGGGAGAATCCTTTAGGTGATCCTCTTGGTTTCTTAGGTTCAAAAGAGGTGCATTATTCAAGAGGTGACATTATTCAAGGGCTCCTATCCCTGTGGGCTGCGTTGATCTCTGCTATCAGATTGCATGTTTTTGTAGTCATTGACCCCTGTCTCCATGGACCTTTGCTGGATATTTGGTTACTTAAGGTGAGTGTTGTTGAACCAAACTGTAGTGCCAGAGTTAGGCACTCTTGATTCCAGCAGTGTGTGGCTGGGAGGATCTTGATTCCAGCGGTGTGTGGCTGGGAGGAATGTTGCTTAGTCTGGGTTCACTTCTCAGCTCCAGAAGCTGAGAGACCTTCTTTCTCTTCAGGCAGGCTAGCCTTGCTGTCTCTTGCAGTGTTTCCATTATTAGAGTCACATTCCTTTGGATCAAAACTTCATCAGCAAACTTACATTTGCTCATTGCATAGAGTCTATCTCTAAGATTTCATTTTGTTACAAGAAAATCCCTTTGTGCTATTCATATTTTTTTTGGAAGATTTGTGACTTGTAAAATTCAAATTGAAGCATTAATAATGCTTCTTGTCAATGAAGAAGCATTACCAATGGAGGTGGTGGAGCTAGTCTGGGCTTGATGCTGGCTCCATCAACCCCTGTCTGGAACAACTTCAGCCAAGTTATTTAATGCATTCATGCTTCCTGGTTTCTATCTGTGTAATGGGCATAATAATAATGCCTAATCTAATATATTTGTGAAGGTTTAATAAGAAAAAAATCTTAATGTGTTGCCCTTCATAGAGATGAGTGCTCAATAAATATTACTTATCATCTTCCTAAATAGATTACAGTCTTTCAGTTGATAGGTGTGCTTTATAGTGGGGCTGTGGGTATCTCTTACTTACTTAACACACAGTGTTAAGTAAGTGTAGCCAGCTTCTTGGGTGAGCACTGGGTACTTTCTGCCTGGGAACCTCCTTGATTGCTTTCCTTGTCATCAATAGGAGGAAGTCTGAGTTAAGCTCCACAACCCACTGCAGAGGTCATCAGCAGAACCGGGACTGGACTGTCCTGCTAATCTGCTCATGACACTCCTAGGCATGGCATTTTTCACCCACCATCTCACTTCATCTCTTCCTCCCCAGTGGGAGAACCAGGGACACCCTTCCTGATACAGCCTAGTAAGACTAAGCAAGGGCAGAGATTACAGTTCTATGTCTATGCCACAGTACAAGGAAATCAACAACAACACCTCCAATATCCATCCTCTTCTTACCAGTCAGAATCTGTTTAATAGCTGGTGTTCGCTTTGCTTATGGAATCATATTCACTAACAAGCACCAGAAAACCATGAGACTCAGTTCCCTTGGTAATCACTCCTCCCCCTTTGCCTATAGGATGACTCTCCAGGAAAGGATTCTAAGTCAGTCAGGAACTGCATTGTCCCTGAACTGGAAGAACAGACAGCCAAAGGATTGTAGCAGCCAAGTTTGAGATCTTCCTGTTGTGAGACGAAGGAAATGACCACCACGGTCCACACTGCACCTGGTCTTCTGACCCTGGTTCTTTCTTAATTCTCTGTTTGTGTTAACTTCTTAAATTGTTGACATTTCATTATTTCCCATAAGCTACACTCACCTCAAGTTGTGCATCTTCTCCCCTCTAATAGCTGACCCTAGCTCACCTTGGAAGCTGGAGAACTAATTTAAATGATAAAGTAGACAACAGCACCTGTCTCTGGTTTCCATAAGGCACAAAGAAATCTCCATTTCCTGGGATCAACCCTCATTCCAAGCTTTATCCCCTTCTTCAATGACTTGTGGCTTGGCTCATTTGCCTCCCTAAGCAGACACTGATCCCGGATCATGTGAAGAGGTTTTATTTCCAGATATCATGTAAAATTAATTTTCATAAATCTCTTGGTTCCGGCCTATCTATCCGTGTCTTTCTTTATTAACCATTTTATGTCCACATATGAGCTATTGCTGTACCACATCTGGAAGACAAAGACTGAAGTATGAGTTGGCAAAAATACATGATGGAGCTTGATGGAACTTGACCTCCTGGTCCTGGGTGAACCTTGCAGTGCCCTTTAGAGATATTATAATAGCACCGAAGCAATGCAATTGAAGAGGCATTCATTTTTTATGAATAATTAAGTAAAATAATAAAAAATACTACTCTATTGGGAGTCATTTAGGTGTTTTCGGGTGTACAGTATTTCTGTACCCAAGTTTAATAAGTTTTGTGTACAGTATAAACTATAGTGGGAGCTTTAAACTTGCATGAAAGGCTCTGCACAGCACCCTGCTCTTGGGTGACCCTTTTCTGGGGACATCATGGATTTGTCCAGACTCTGAAGCATTCTCTAATTAAGTTGGGTCCCTTCCACCATCATCCTATGTCTTGCCAGTTGCTCCCTCCTGAAACTGGCCTTAGGTGCCAGCCTATAGAGCATGTTTTTGCTGCTGTCTTCATGGGACAAGAGGTGGCATCTATAAATGAAAGTCATCATTTAGTCGGGATCTGCAAGGCTCTCTTTCAAGGGGACATTTCTTTTGTTCATCCCTGTTAGAGACAGGCTTATTTTCCCCTTTCTTTTTTTAATTAAACTGCAAGTTTGGCCTTGTTGCCCCAGGCCTTGCATCATGCTGGGTCAGAAAGCAGGCCAGGAGACACAGAATATACAGCCAGAACATTGTCTCCAGCCCACAGGAGGGAACAGGGGTACACAGCAGAGGGATTTGTGAGAAGGCGTGTCTCACACTTCAGCAGAGTTCTTTGCTTTTGTATTTTGATTATTATGTGGCAGTACCACCCTCCCGCCTTTTCTGCTTTTAAAGCAAATGAATAAATATTTAACGAAACTCTGTAGTATTTCTATATAAGTAAGGACAGCTGCTCCTGGTGAAATGGTAACAGTGAGTAAGCAGACAGTACAATTCTCTTCTACAAGTGCCACAGACCCTTCCTTGCACCCATGATTCAGAACAATGCTAACCACTCCCCCCAATCCCCACGATCCTTGCTAGAGGCAGTGCCTTGGGCCCCACTTTCACCTTCTACCATGGAAGCCTGAATTTTACAAACAGCTCCAGGGGATTGTTCTTCCCCAGGAAATTGCATGGCTCTCACAGTGGCCTCTGCCTTTGGCAGTCTGTAGGCACTAAGAATCCTAGAGCCACTTTCAAGTGATGGAATGCAATAGTGTTTTAACTGGTCTTAGTCTAGGAAGATTTCCGGCAAACTAGGTGGCTCAATCTTGCTGTGCTGACTTACTTAGGTGACATGCTTTAGCTGGAAAGTGATGGGTGTGCTACCCAGGTTTATATCGCATCAGGCGAACCTATCAATATGGTGACTGTACAATCTATTTCCTGTTGATATACCAAAATACTAGAAAAAGATGTTTATTTAGTTAATGGCTTTGGAGGCTGGGAATCTGTGTCTATTACTTTTCTTGCTTGTGACAAAATAGTTGACAAGAAACTACCTATGGGGCTGGTTTAGAGAGTTCAGTCCATGGTGCTTGGCCCCATGTGAGTAGGCAGAACAGCATGGCAGGAGCATGGAGCTAAGACATACTTGACTTCTTGGCAGACAGAAAGTAGAGGTTGAGGAAGGACTAGAAATAAGAAATAACAGTCAGAGTCTCACCACTAGTGAACTACTTCATCCAATGAGGCTGTACCTTCTGGAGTTTTCACAACCCTTCACAATGCAGTCAGCAGTCAGGGATCAGGCATTCAACATATGATTTCCTGTGGGACATTTTCATATTTCATACCAAGTCCAAGCCTAAATAACCTTACATGTTTGGCCCCTGGTGAGGCTCTATCATGGTCACACCTAAGTATAAGGAAATTTTACTGGGGTGGTAAAAGAGGAAGAGATCTTACATGAGATAGGAAGCTGTAAGAATTTCAGATCAAGGTCAATGTTTTATGAAGACCCATGCTTACGGAAACAAATTCACCATGTGATTTCAGAACTAATCCTTTCTGAGGTCAGTGTACAATGGCTATGCCACCTCCCAGTAGCTGCTGCTCATCAAGGTGCCCCAACTTCTCATTCTGTCTCAATAGGGATAATGCACACAGACTCGGGGAGTTACACTCATGCTAATTAATTCCACCTAATTCTTATTTTCTCTGGATGGTCTTCCCTTTAGCACTAACATTTCCTCATCCCGGAAGCCCAGCAAAGCTTAGAAAACTGGGGCTGTTTGGAAGTCTGACCTCTAAGCATGAACAGAAAACATTTACTTGTCTGAAGCCCTGGATGCCACGTGATAAAAATGGTAACTGTAAGCTCCCAAGTCTTGTTATTTTCTTTAATGCCCAAGTACGTGAATTATGAAAAGCCGCTTAATGATATTGTTTCAACACCCATTTCTTAGATAGCAGTTGCAAATGATTCTAAGACACAAGACAGGTGTTTCCACATGGTCCACTGACTAGAATGAAGAAAAATGTCTTCCCCCATTACTGAACAGATGATATACCCAATGGCTTCAATTTTCAAATGAACAGTATGCTCAAGCGTATAGTTGATAGAATTCCATCTGGTCTATCTCTAACGTTCAGAGCTTAAATGGAAGGCCCTATAGAGTTTCTAGATTTGGGGATGGAGGAATCTCACTGTGTTTTATAAAGTCATTGAAAGAGGTGTGTGTGTGTGTGGTTCAAGCCTGCTGCATCTGCAGAAGTCAGCAACCTACACACATCATCCAGAAAATTACTTTAAGTGTGGAAACAAATGCCTGATGAGTCTTGACTCTGTCCACCAACATCTTGATATGAGACTCGGGGTCTACTTTGTAGAGCTATCCCCTTCTGTATTGTCAAAGAACAATTCCTACCTAATAATTTTGGGTCTGCTTCTTGTTTTCTTACAGCTTAATACAGTCCTGGGTTCTCCTGAAATTAATATTAAAATATTCTTCTCTTATATGCATTAGCATGGCTGTCAGAAAATGAGACCATTAGAAAACTCACCAAGACTTAAAAGAATGCAGTGTCATTTACTATCTTAATATAAACAGAATAGTACTAGTAGAAGTCTAGGACCTTCTAGGCTATTACATATCGACCTTGGTTAGTACCTGAGATACACCCAGGAAGCTGGCAAGCATCAATGCTTGAATCCTATTTGATAAAGTCTGATTCAATTAATCTAAGGTGAAGCATAAGTGTGAAAATTTTAAAAGCTTTCCTGTTGATTCTTGTGTGTTCCAGGCTTATTTATAATAACCCTCATGCCTGCATATTCTTTAACAAATGTACCTTTTCTCCCTTGTTTGCTGATTTCTGTTTATTATTTTATATGAATTTATTGATCCATCGGTCCATTCATTTATCCCTCTTGTTTCAAATATTTTGCAATAAAACTTATAGTGAAAAAAAGAAAACCCTTGAGCAATTTCAGTTTTTGTTTGTTTGTTTTTTGTGTTTTTAAACATCAAATTTAATGATAGCTTATCCAAGTGAAGCTACCATCAGTTATTTCCCTATGCGTAGGCATGAACCTTGAAAGAGCATTTTACTCCTCATCATCGACCTCAGATATAACTGAAAAGGATATAATTTTTAAATAGCATAAACTTTTGCTAAACAATTAAATAAAAGGCTTAAAGTCAACTTTGAACGTAGACTTTCTAATTTTCCTTTCAGATTCACTAATGTACGCTTCAATTACCAGCACTTAAAGATGTCATCAAACACAGAGTAATTCATGCTATTTGTAATCATATGGGTGATCCCAAATGCTGTGATAGAAAATGTATTCATCATTAACAACTCTATCATTTTGAAATCTCATATATTCTTGGATCAAAATATTATGCTTAGAAATCTACATGCTTTTTTAGAATTGTCAGGGAAGGATTATGAGGCCCATAGCATGTTTGTATAAGGCAGGCTTGATGGTGCTGTGATCCTCACATCTGCCTTTAGTGTGAATTAGTCACCATTACAGTGCTTATAGTTCCTCTTTCCCTCGATTGTTGCTGGAGGCTGAGGAGTTCAGGGGCCATGGTCTGAAAATCTCTGCCAGATGTGTTCATTTCAGCCAGCATCCATGTTTCTTATATTTGCTTCCTGTAGGGAGGCTCTGATGTTAAGCAGTACAGACATTACCTGAGCACTGGCTAGAGAGTGAAAAAAAAAATCTCAGCACCATCCAGACATGCAAAGTAAGAATCTACATTTACCAGGATTTTTTGAGGGAGTTTCTAACTCATACATTGAGGAACACTGTTCTAAGACCACATTGCAGCAGACAGTATTTATTTCCCAACCACTTTCTACAAGCATCCAAACATCTCTTGATAATTCTGTATTCTACAACTCTGCATGTTTGTAAGTCCTTCTGCCTATACTTCCTTCTTCCTTCTTTGATTTACAAATTTGATTCATCCTTCAAGAGATGACATATATGTCTGCTCTATGAACTCTGTGAAGCTCATCCTAACTTTCCTAAATGGACTACTGTTTAATTTCCATCTTTCATTTGTTCTTGTGCTGAAGTTATATTTTAATTGCATATTATTGCCCTTTAACTATGAAGATTCTGCTATCAGAGCTGTGTGGTACTGGTCTCTCTATTTATAGAACTGTCCATGGAGCACATGAATTCACTGAATGTTTTCAAACAAGAGTCCAACTAACTGTGATGTCTTTTGCTAAGTTTACTGAACTTCCTTGAGTCTGTTGAGTTAACTGTAAAAACAGAGTAGTGAATTATATAACCTCTCTATTGGCAATTTCAAACTATTAAAATCTTCTACGTGCATTTCCTAAGAGATATCGATCTGAGATGAGGTTATAGATAGGATAATGGTTATGGAGTCTGCCATATGAACCTGACAGCCTGGTGGAAGAGATAGACCACAGAGAACCCATCAAAAAAAAAACCAAAAACCACCCCTATTTTTCAGTTGGTCAAGTGCTCATTAAAACATAAAAGGCAATATATCTCAAACAGAAGGGGAGTTATCCCAGTTTAAAAAGTCAAGATCTTTGTGCTATTTGTATTATTATATTATTAATTCAAAACAAAGAGGGAGAAGCTTATTAACTTTCTCAAGATGGTGCTTGGTGTATATATATATATATATATATATATATATATATATATATATATATATATATTGTTAGTTCCAGGAAAACTATAAACTCAGAAAATAGAACAAACATGTTTGTGACACAGATTGAACTAGAATTTTTTTTTATGATTCTTACTGTAATGTCTTTCCAAATGAAAGTACCTTAAACATAGTAATAGAATAGAAATTATAGGGAAAATATAGTTATGACAAAGGTTTTGTACAGAGTTCTAAGGGATATGGACATATTCTGTATCTTAGAGGGAGGATTAAACAAGGCTCCTGAATGCAGAATTTGTCTTGTATCAACTGTGGGAAACTAATGGGACCTGGGCCTCATTTTCTCCACCGTGGAAAGATGAATTTATACCTTAAAAATGCCTTTAAAAAAGATACACTCAAATATGTTTCCTGGAACTCATCAAGTTACCGGCTCTTGTGACAGACAATGATGATTTTTCAGAGACACATTGTATATTTATGTGGCTGCCAAACTATACATCTCAAATCATTTGAACAAATTAAGTTGTCTTTTACTATTTCCCCAGTTTCTCCCTCTGGCTTTTGGGACTAGAAGAATATACAAGAGGGGACCTGGGCCTAGAAAGTAACTACACTGGAACAGACTGGGCAATCCAGGGCAGGAAAGACCTTTCCTTCCTCTGCTGTGTACTTCATTCTGTGTTCAAGCTGGTAAGCTGCCATTCAGCAGTTGCAGGAAGAGATATATCATAAGGAGAAGCAGAGCCAAATATTTGATTTGGTTGATTATGCTGCAGGTGTCTCATCAGTCCTACGGTACCTAGGTTCCTCATTACTTTCCCTCAACCTAGTAGTGCCTACAAGAGGAAAGGCAACACAGGGCAGGAGTCATGAGGAGTGGTTGTAATAAATGAGGTCCTGGGTGGCTGATGCCAAGGGCTACCTGGAGAAGCTGAGGCTAGAAAAACCAGAGACAGTGGAATCAAAGGGAAGAAAGGAGAAAGGGCCTATCAAATAGTGAGCTCTGGATAGCTGCAGATAACGATAGAACTTTCTAATGTCACCTGCTTGGTTCAAAGGAAAACAACTTCCATTCATAAAGTTGAGCCAGGCGGGGTTATTCCCTCAAACAGGTGCCATAGTTTCATAGGTCATTAGTCCATGGTATATGAAGGGGTTAACAAATGTTTTTTGAGCTACACAGATCTACTCCTGTAAAAATACATTTCCAGGTCTGTAGTGACATTGCAGCATATAATTGTAGTCATTTTTACTATTGCTCAGCCTCACAGCAGGATGACAGGGATCTGTTGCCTTGATTTGACAAAACAAATTGCAAGAATTGGGAAGGGTAAGCAATATGTGTAAAGTCACGTGGTTCAAAAATATTAGTATCTTAGACATATCTTTCTGACCTCAAGATTGCAAAATTGGGACTTTCCCAACTCTTGTATCTTTCTCCACTTGAGATACAAGAGGGTCTCCCCTTCCCATTGTTTCACTATGTGGTGTATATGGGATTGTGGTGAACAGATTCATCATCCCAGCATCCCATTTGCTTCCTAGCATCTGGGTCAGCAGATTGCCCTAGTCCTTCTAGAATATGAAACATCTGTGAATGAACACAGTGTCTGCCACTGTTTAGAATGAACGGTTGAAACACATCTGTAAGCCTGACTACATTCAATTCTGCAGCTTTAGCATAGAACTCTTCCTTGAGGTTCAAATGTATATGTCTAAATACTGGACTTCCTAAACAGTGAAGGGAACTGAGCTGCCAGAGCTCTTTACCCTTAGTCCACATCTCCTCTCCCTGTCTGTCTACAGCACTGCCCACCAGTGTCACAGGGTGGAAACTGCCCCCATCCAGATTCTTCTCCCCAATGATTCCTTTGTGTCTTATTTTCTACTCTAAGAAAGTTTATGAGCATGAGTCTGTCTACACCTGCCTGATATGTACAGGTTTCTAGCCTTGAGTTTTAGGAGTGTGGCATTGACTAGCCAATAATATATTCTATGTTCACCCCAGAAAATAGAGTAGCCCCATTTAAATATGACCTACACATATTTTCTTTGTTTTGGGCTCTGCAAATTACACAATTGGCCTTGTTAACCAGTTATAAAGTTCCAATGATTCTATTTCCTGCACATTTCCTAAAGCCATAAAACTGCTCTTAGGTCTGTTTCCTTCTGTTCTGTTCCTCTTGACAACATCTAATCCTAAAACCCTTTTATTTCACCGAAATGACAACAGCCCCATCACTGGTCTCCTCAGCTCCTTCTTTCTAGGCACTATTCTGGTTGCGGTCTAAAGCAATCTGAAAGAATGGGCCGTGTACTCCTGTGAACTGATCCTATTCCAGTGCAGACAGCTCTCTATCACTATTGGAATGAGCATCAAACTCCAAGTTTAACAGAGTTCTTCATAAGATGTTCTCTGCCTGTGATGGTTTGTTTTATACACTAACTTCCCTGGGGCTGTGGTACTCAAATGATTGATCAAATGTAAGTCTAACTATTGCCACAGTGGTATTGTTTTTAAAGATGGGATGAACATTTAAGTCAGTGGACTTAAGAAAAACAGATTCTCCTCTAGAGTGGTGTCTCAAGTGACTTCGTAAGGGAAAAAGAAAAGAAAGAATAGAGTATTTGGTCTCCCTGGGTCTCTAGCCTGCTGGTCAGGCCTGTAGTGCTTGGACTTGCCAATCACTATAGTCATATAAAGCCAATCTTTTAAAAAGCCCCACCTCTGGCTTTCTTATACATATTCAGGTGTGTGTGCACACATCCATGCACACAGATGGTTGTGTTTTCCTAGAGAACCCTAATAAAAACTCTCTGTCTGTCTGTCTGTCTGTCTGTCTGTCTGTTTCTCTCTGTCTCTTTCTCTGTCTCTCTCTGTCTCTTTCTCTCTCACACATACACACAGATGGTTGTGTTTTCCTAGAGAACTCTGAGTAAAAACACTTTCTCTCTCTCTCTCTCTCTCTCTCTGTATCTTTTTCTCTGTCTCTGTCTCTGTCTCTGTCTCTGTCTCTCTCTCTCTCTCTCTCTCTCTCTCTCTCTCTCTCTCACACACACACACACACACACACATAAATGCACACACAGTTGTTCTGTTTCCCCAGAGAACCCTGATGAAAATACTGCCATTTTGGATGGTCTCAAGTTCATGTCTCTCTTACCTTGAGACAATTGCCATTTTGTTTTTTATAAGTGTGTTATTTGCCTCCCAATCTGGAATACAAGCACCTTTCAGTTTCTTTTAACCAATCACTTTATTTGTTATTGTCCCTCTCACCTCTCTTTCATTGTCCTGGAGATCAAGGCTGTAACCTTGCACATTTAGGCATGACTTCTCTCACTGAGCTACATATATAGTCCAGTCTACCCTATTTTTTTCCAATTTTTTATTAGATATTTTCTTCATTTACATTTCAAATGCTATCCCAAAAGTCTCCTATACCCTCCCCCACCCCCTGCCTGCTCCCCTACCCACCCACTCCCACTTCTTAGCCCTGGAGTTCCCCTGTACTGGGTCATATAAAGTTTGCAAGACCAAGGGGCCTCTCTTCTCAATGATGGTCTGCTAGGCCATCTTCTGCTACATATGCAGCTAGAGACACAAGCTCTGGGGGTACTGGTTAGTTCATATTGTTGTTCCACCTATAGGGTTGGAGACTCCTTCAGCTCCTTGGGTACTTTCTCTAGCTCCTCCATTGGGAACCCTGTGTTCCATCTAATAGCTGACTGTGAGCATGCACTTCTGTATTTGCCAGGCAATGGCATAGCCTCACACAAGAAAGCTATATCAAGGCCCTTTCAGCAAAATCTTGCTGGCGTATGCAGTATTGTCTGCATTTGGTGAATGATTATAGGATGGGTTCCTGGATGTAGCAATCACTGGTTGGCCCATCCTTTTGTCTCAGCTCCACAATTGATCTCTGTAACTCCTTCCATGTGTCAGTCTACCCTATTCTTAAACACTACATTTGGCCCTTCTCTTGACCATTTCCTTCAGTAGACTCGAAGCTTCCTCTAGGTAGGGACCATGTCACTTTTGTTTTTACTTTTATGCCCAATCAGAAAATACTTGGCTCAGAAAGAAACTCTTAGATGATGGAGTGAATTGAATCAACGGTCAGCTTAAAACATAATGTTGTCAAGTCAGAACAATGAATTCATACATGTGACGCTAGTACATTCTCAGCCTTCATATCTTATAGACTATTTGTACTTTACTTTTTGTTTTGAAGTGATAGTGTGTCAGTCTTGATAAGGTTGACATAGATTTCAACTTGGTAAATAAAAGAATAAGCTGAGTGAGCTGGGACACTCCTGTAATCCAGCACTCAGGAGCCTGAGGCAGGTGGATTGCTATGAATTTATGTCTAGCCCCAGTTTCATGGTGCTTCCAGGCCTGGAGTACAGTTTGAGACTCTGGGAAAAGAAAACAAAACAAAACAACAGCAGAAAAGTAAGTGTAAATTTAAACAAAGAAAGGAAATAATTGGTTTATCTCCTCTGAGGTTTGGGGATGGATATGATGCAATACAGGATCCCACTGTATTTGAGGCCAGTGAGAGATCTCACCCCTGAGTTAGGATAGGATTTCTGGCCTCATATATGCTGCTATAGGCCAAGGAAAATTCAAAAGTAAACAATGGCTATTATTTCTGGGAGAAGAAAGGCAATAACATAAGACAAGGAGTATCTGAAGCCTGGAGACTTGGTTCTGTGGTATACCCTCAACAAATCCAGAATGCCACCAGAATCCAAGGCATCCTTCCATAGTTTATAATTGAACTCGAGACACTTATAGAAAGACAGCATTACACAGAAATTTGGTTTTGAGTATGACAAAGTGGGCTCTAGAATTTTCACAACACATCTCTGCTGGTGATCCTAGCTAGGGCTTAGATAGAAGGGTGGGGTTCCTGGTGGAAGCCACCTGACCATCAGTGGCAAACCCTTTTCTTCTCCTCAGATACTGTGGGCTTTGTGTCTGCCCAATTTGTGCTGTGTAATGAGTGGGTTTGCTAGTACTATAGATGGAGTTTCAGAGGCAATCACCCCCTCCCTGAGACACAAGCCTCTCTCCCCACCCATTCGTCACCCCACAGGCTGCCTGGCAGAGGCAGGGGGCAGGATGCACATTGTAATAAATTCTATCCACTGCTGAGCTCAGGGATAGCAGATGGATAGGTTTCCTCGAGTAATTTCCACTTCACTTGGTTTGGATATAAAATAGCAGAAGTGTAGTTTCTTCTCGTGCAATTTTCAAACAGATAAAACCAGAGGGAGGGTGTATTAGGCTGGAAAGAGGGTGAAGGACTTGACTGTCCTTTAGAGAGAGCCAAATGAACAGGAAGTCCTGAAAGCCCTGTGAATGATTCAGGATTCTTCTCCCTCCCCTCTTCTAGATAGGCAGTTGCACTTCCATCCAAATCTGTCTGCTCAGCCCCACTAGGCATGGCAAAGGAACCGGTCTCAGGGAGGCCAGGCAGTCTGTTGTTCATGTTGTTACAGTGTTATGGTGATTGCAGTACAAATTCTCAGGGTGAGAAAAGGTATGCTGACAGATTGTGTGATTATACCCATACTTATAATTAAGCTGTTACAATACAGACAAGCGCCTGCTCTCTCATGTCACCAACGGAAACCTCTTTGCTTGGAGAGGAAAGTGACTCACTCTGGCAATTAGAAGGAGTTCCCTACAGGACTTTATTTTCAAGCCTTATGAGCGCTTCAGTTAGGAAGATGTATAGCTTGCTTGAATTACAGGGGAAAGTAGAGAGCCAGGAGCAGCCACCTGATCTCCAGGTACAGGATGCTGCTGGTTAGAGAAGGAATTATTACCATCACAAATTACCTCTTTGCTGTACACAAAGGACTCCAGGAGCCTGCCTCTGCAAGGCACTTTATCACGATGTTTATATTCTCCTCTGTGGTCTGCATGGGATCCATGGCTTTCACTCTAAGGCAGGGAGAAGAGGAGAGAGGGAAAGCACAGCAGAGCAACAGAACAATTTGGTGTCTAACTGGGAGCTGGCCACTTGGCAACACAGCCACTTACACCGGCTGCCACTGTCCGAGCAGCAAAATGGGTGGTTTTTGCCTGAGAAATCTTCAACTTGCCAGAAAGGGTTGTGATGAATCTTCTCATTAAAATTAACCCCTTAACCATTTTCATATCAGAGCCAACCAAACTTTCTTCCTCTCTCTTTCTACCTTCCCTTTCTACCTTCCTTCCTTCTCATTACTACAGACTCCTATGCCTTATTTCTCTTCTCACTGGTAGGTAAACATCACTCTTAGGAATCTGCTTTTCCTATGCATACATGTATTGTGGACTTTTAATCATGTAATGCTTATGGTCATCATGTAAGACCTCTGTGCAGCAGCCATACTCTGTGAAGTTTCTGCAGAGAGTATCATGGTGCTTTTTCTGGTGTGGCTGAACCTGGGATTTCTTTGTAAAGTACTTTTCACACAAAGGGGGAAAATATGAGGAATGGGTTGGGGTATGTTGATGGGTTTCTTGGAGTCTGCACACTCTTTTAGGCATACGGCTTTCTAATTTGCAACTCCAGGTAGTACTTATCCATCTCCAGAGAGCATCTTGAAGAGCAATTAGTTAATGGTTGTGAAGTGTCTTGAAGACTCCAAGTGCAATACAAGTGGTAGGAATTAATACCATAGTCTCATGCAAATGATCCCTGGGTGCCAATGTTTGAGAGAGCTCACCTCAAATTCTTTTCATAAGGAGGCAGAATATATATATATATATATATATATATATATATATACACATTATATGTATATATATACATATACTATATATAGTACCATTTATATATGTGTGTGTGTGTGTGTGTGTGTGTGTGTGTGTATGTGTGTGTGGCAATGACCATTTGATTGATGATTGGTTGAAACTAGTGATCTGGATCAGGTCACATACCTATTCTAGATTGTTGAGCAAGGGGCCAAGAACTCACAGATGTGCTAGATAGCTTCCCTTCACATTAGCCTAAATGACAAGAAATGTGTTTAAGTAGTGGAAGAATTATAACATGGGAGACAGAGCTAATGGGCACATATCAATGTGAGAGGGAACAGAGGTCTTCAAGTCACTGTTTTCCTAAACTCATGGAGAGAACATCTGAAAATACTTCTGCCCAGCATCCTTCTTTTATGACAATTCTCTTTTGGAAAGACAACCTCTACTACCCTCAGTTTAGTTTGGGAAGGGGTAGTCTTTGAACTTCATCTAACATAGCAAATGAGTTCTGCTTCCTTGGCCAACCAAGTTTGTGCAGGCATGACTGTAGAACAAGTAGCAAATTCGGCAAAACTCCAGCATTAACTTTGAAGCTGTTAACAGGAAGGTTCAAGGCACAGGCCAAACTTGTGTCATCAGGAGGAACATCGAATGGGTGTCAGGTACCTCATAATTAGTGGACTTAGGAAGCACAGAATCTGAAGGAAATTTATTTAAGCTCTAACTACTGTCAGGCCCAGGTTTCTAATCTCATAAGCCAGAAATTTCCTACCTGACACACAATATTCAATCTAGAGCTAAGTTTAGGCTTTAATTGTTGGCAAGTTGGAGTTTGCCTTGGAAAGTGGTATACTGGCTGGTCTTGTGTATCAACTTGACACAAGCTGGAGTTGTCACAGAGAAAGGAGCTGCCCCTACCCCTTGAGGAAATGCCTCCTTGAGATACAGCTGTAAGGCATTTTCTCAATTAGTGGTCAAGGGTGGGAGTGCCCATTGTGGGTGGTACCATCCCTGGGCTGATAGTCCTGGTTTCTATGAGAAAGCAAGCTGAGCAAGCCAGGGGAAGCAAGCCAGTAAGTAACATCCTTCCATGGCCTCTGCATCAGCTTCTGCTTCCAGACCTGCTTGAGTTTCAGTCCTGACTTCTTTTGGTGATGAATAGAAATATGGGAATGTAAGCTGAATAAATCCTTTCCTCCCCAACTTGCTTCTTGGTCATGATGTTTGTGCAGGAATAGAAACTCTTACTAAGACAAGTGGGATCTGTGGAATCTTACTGGCAGGGAAAAAAAGTTGACTATAAGTAACTACATGTTGATTGAAGGGAGAAGACATTATTGGAACTAATATATAGTGACCTTGGTGAGATATAATAAAAGCCTCATTCCAGTCTTAGATAGTATAATTCTCACCAACATTTCATCTAGAACTACACTTACAAAATGAGAGTGTCTAAAGCTGAGGTGTTGGATACTTTGAGCCATTTTCCCCTAGTACATCACCGTGAAATCTGAGACCATGAATCTTCCATTCATGGAACAAGTCCTTACTGCTGTCCCACTGTGTGCAGGCTCCAGGAAAATTACACAGGTACAACACAGTTCTATTTTTACCATTATTTCTACTACAACAGTGCAATCAAGAATATAGATACTACATGTATTCCATGCATAATGATGTTTGTTTAAAAAAAAGAGTCATGATAATTCACTTAAGATTTTCAGAGCTGAAGGTAATTATAGATATCTAGAAAACAGAATTATGGAAAGGCCTGGAATCTGGAAAAATGCATTCCATCCACTTTGACAGGGCCTAAGATCATGATAGCTTTACCCAGGTGGGAGGAATGATGCGGGAAAGAGAGGGTGTAGAATCTGTGAAAAGAACACAAAATTCACAAAGATCATTGGTGAGAATGTGGTTGGAAAAATTAATTTGGCCATAACTATTATAGAAGGTCTTTGTTGTTAGATGTAAGACTCGGAGTTTGTCTCTGAACAATGCCATCTTACTGGCACACATATGTAATGTTTATATTTCAGAACTTGAGCTGATTCAGTGGAGTTAGGATGCAGGACCATTTTCTTCCATTTTGGAACTTGAGATGTTGGTAGAGATATGTCTCAGGTAGTTGAGATAATGCAAAGAAAGTTGGATTATGAAAAGAACTAGAGAGAGAATCCAGTTCCTCACACAGAGGTGATAATTCCAGTTAAAAATCTATGAAGTGGGGGAGGTGGCATAAAGAAGAAAATGAGAAGACCAAGCCTATGCTGTCAGGCAGGAGGAGAGTAACGATACAAATTCACCATTGACCTAAGGCCAGATGGGACAATGGAGAGAGCATGTGGCTAAAATCCAGATGTAAAGAGTCATAGGAGGAGGCCATTGTGCAAAATTATACCATCAAGGATGGATGCTTCTCTTTTTCCTGCACTTACCTTTGTGGAGAAAATCTTGGACATCATTCAGTGCCACCCCCATTTTACAGGTGAAAGAACAGAGGACCATGAGGCCTTTCTTCATCTCTTGGAGCTAGCCTGATGAAGAACTACAAAGAAGGTCCAGGTCCCTTGCCTGATCTTGTCTCTTGGCTATTGTTCCTCCTGTTTGTGAAGCTACTGGAGCCAATGCGACAATATTGAAAACTACTGAGGTCCCCCCCCCCCAGAAAAGGTTTAATGATAATGCTGACATAAATTCCAAGATCACCTCCTCTCTCAGTGGCAGCTCAAAGCACTTTACATATATCATTCTTTCTCAAAAGAGCTATTCACTACGGCAAGGTAACAAATACTTCTATTATTTTTCCATTACAGAGAAACTGAGTCACTCTGCGGCAACTTGATTCATGCAATAACTACAGTGTTTTTTTGAAGGCAGGTGCAGTTTCCATGCCTTTGACAATGAAGGTTATCTGAGCATCATGTATATTTCTACCTTTGACAGATAGTTTTTTCGAACGAATGTATCCGTGCCCTATCTCTGCAATTACTGAGCAACTCATAGAAGCTGTTTTCTTCACTGTGTATGCATAATTGGTGGGGAATCTTCATATTTTTATAGAATGTCAAATACCGAGAACCTAGGGTGTTGTGTGGGGGAAGAGACTGTGTTAAGTGTTATCATGGAGTTCTTTCCCTTTTATGATCCTCAGGAAAGGAGTGATTGCAGCATCTTTCCCATAGCCACTTCCTTAGCTGCTCCCTTAGCTGCTTCCATGCAATTCACCAGAATGTTGTCAAAGCAGCCACTAATGGAATGAGTTTCGTCTCCCCCACAGTGATTTGGATTTTGGTTCTGTGTTCACTCATCCATGATAGTGTACTGAACAAAGAGGGAGAAGGCTAAGTAAAGCAAGCAGTGGGGGTGGTGAGGGTGGCATAGAGGAGCTGCTGGCTATTAAATTGGGAAGGTAAATAGACTATGATAGTTGCTGATCCCAAAGGGCCACATCCATTTCTCTTGAGTAAAATTTACATGCATCAGTGTGTAGAAACCCGTCTCAGAGAGCTCAGGTTGGTATGGTAATGTACCACAGGCTGTGTGGCTTGTAAGTAGTAGAAATTTCTCACCCCTCTGGAGCCTGCAAGTCTGGGGTTGGAGTGAGGGACCTTTCTCTGGCATTGCAGATTGCCAAGCTTCTAATTTTGTCCTCAACTAGTGAAAAGGGAGAGCCTGGGGAGAGCTCTCTCGGACTCTTTTGTAAGGACAATAATCCCATCCACGAGGGTCCCACCCCATGACCCAATTGTCTTTCACAGGCTCCATTTTCTACTACAACCACCTAAGGAGTTAACATTTCAAAATACAAGTTTGGAGGCGTAGTGACCTTAATACCAACTAGGAGTTTAGAAGAAACTACATCTGCTAACTTCCCATTGCATGTCAGGTATGGGGAATATTTACCAGGAACAGTGTAAGCGAATTTTCCTTTCGTAGTTTCCTTTTGAAGGTCTATATAATGTCCTGATTATCTGCTTATCCATGTAGCTACCTTGCAGAAGGCAGAAGGCAGAAGGCAGAAGGCAGAAGGCAGCTTACAGAATGCAAACATCCAGTAAGAAACACATACCAAGCATCAGTTGAGAGGTGGAGGCGTGCACACAAAGGCATCCCTGTCTCTCTGCAAGAACTTCCTCCTACCCAACACTGACTGGAAGCCCCTAACAAAGGCAGGCCACCCCTTGGTGACTGTATCGATTTCCTTTCTGGCTCGCAGGCTATTCCTGCGGTTACACATACCCACAGCAGAGCCAAGGCGCTTCTCTATTTTTGCATAGCCAAGGCGCTTCTCTATTCCATGCTATTAGGGAGGAGAGAAGGATGTACCTACCCCAGACTGGTCCCATCATCCTCTGTCCCATCTTTTGTGTCTGGAGTTCATACTGCCTTTTGTCTTTTCTGCCAGTGGAATTTTCAAAAGCAAGAATCCAACTTCCTTTGGCCACTCAGAGAGTGTACAGTATATTTGATGTCTGGGACATCAAACAAATGCTTGTGCTCACAGTGCAGAAATAATCCCAGACAAAAGACAACTGTGGCTATGCAGAGAATACCAAAGAGACAGGGTCAGGAAATTACCAGGCAAGCCAAAGAAGAGGCTGTTCCACACACTCAGCTCACCAGTGAGAACAGAGGGGAGCTTGCTGCCCACACGCACAGCTGATAACACCAGGGAAGGCTCCTCAGGCCTGAGCTGGACCCTTCTTCCAGACCCAACTTGGAATAGTCGGGGGAAACCTGCGTGTGGCTAATTAATAGTGAACTCAGCACGTGCACCCCTAAGGAAAAGACTGGTCCCAAAAGACTATGAATAGACCAGCCAAGGCTGTGATGTGAGCCTAGGAGGAGAGTCCCTCCCCCTCCCCCGCCCCACTTTCCCTGCTTGTGCTGTGGCTTCTCCAGAGGCCAGGGAGCAGACAGGAAGCTGAGGTATTTCCTCTTCAGCACTCTGCTCTCTCTTTCCCACTTGCTCTGATGGTCCATCCCCTTCCATCCCCCTCCTCGAGGCCTAAGAATTAAGGGGTGAATTAATTGGAAGCGGGGGTGGGGGGTGGGGGGTGGGGTGTGGGGAGTCAGGACCTGGGAACTGCAAATCAAAGGAGCCTGTCTCTCCAGAGGGCTCAGAGGGAACCCTGTTCACAATAGCAGTTCAAGTTCACCTTGTGCGAAGGGAAAGAGGTGTTTTAATGGCACTGTAGGAAGAGGGGAGGAGAGGGAAAGAGGGATAGAAAATCAAAAGAGAGAGAGGGAGAGAGGAGAGAGGCGCAAATCCAAATGTCGATGTGTAGACACAGTGAGGAGAGCCTGCTGGCTGACAGGGTGATTTATTGGATTCTTCCACTTAATCACTGCCGGCCTGTGGCCAAACGGATCTCCAGCAAAGCTGAAAGGCAGCCGAGGGAAACAGGCTCATAAGCATAAAGCCGCATAATGGTGTTCAATGAAGTGTGAGACTTTTAGTTCAGTCTCGCTGAGCCGGCCGCACCGCCGGAATGTCAAAGAGGGATTGTGGGTGGAAAAATTATGGATTTAAACTGCTAGCTGTAAATGAGGTCAATATGTCTGGTTCATAAACAGTCCGAGCCTATTCCAAGAATGCAGTGAGGGGGAAAATTAGCGTGAAGCCAACACTGTAGACAAACCTCATTGAGATATAATTGCAGCTATAAATACAAGCGAAAAGCTTACCGAGTGCAATAAAATACAGACACGCTTTTTTATTTCCGTCTTCTTCCTTCTTTGAATCCATGCATTTGTTAAGGCTGCGCATCTCTAATGCGCCTTTCATCTCCCCCTCCCTCTCCTAGTGACACCCAGTGTTGCAATTAATTGAGTGTTCTTGATTTCTCATTCCATTTTATTCAGGCGAGATTGGAAAAAATCAAAGAGCACATCTAAAGCATTTTCTCCCCCTTTGCCTCTCTATTTGAATCAGGTTGAAATGTGCGTGTGAGGGAGAGAAAAAAAAAGCAGTTGCTTATTTTTTTCATGAAGAGGAAAGATCCAAGGAAAAAAGGCTTTTTAAAGTAATGCATCTGTGCGGTCATTTGAATCTGAGTTTAATGAAGGGAATCAAAGACATCTATAGAGTCTTATGATGGAGATTCCTGCGGGGGTGGGGGGGCACCTTATCTGGCCTCGTGAGACAGTGACTCAAAATTAATATATATTTTTTCACGTTCTCTTTTTTCTTTTCAAACTCCAGAGAATCTCATTACTTTGTTTTGCACTTGAGCTCAGGGGACAGAGGACAGACATTAGCAAACTTACTTTGCCCGGTTTAAAAGCCGATACAGTAATAAATTGAAGTCTAATAGCTCTGGTCAGGCTGTCTTTCCCCTAAACCAATTGATTTAAATGGCAGTAATTTGGCCAGCGAGGCTAGTCCTGTTTAAATTAAACCCATTAATATAATAGCTCAAGTCCTGAATGAAATCCATCTGCAGGGAAGGCTCCACCGGTCAGTAGTTTTATAACTGTGAGGGGATGTCCTGAAACACCCACAGTCCAGCAAACAGGAATTACAGATTACAGGCGAGACCCTGGTGTGTATGTGTGTGTGTGTGTGTGTGTGTGTGTATGTATGTGTGTGTGTGTGTGTGTGTGTATGTATGTGTGTTGCTAGGGGAGGGAAGGGGAGAGATAGAAAGAACACACACGTTCAAGTGAGAAACTGCCCTGATGATTCCATGGGAAATGACCTTGGTCATTAACAATGAGAGGTTAATTGTGTTAATAGCAGCAAGCAGAGTTCCTGTGGGGAAAGCCCGAAGCATCTATCTCCCTCCCATGCCATCTCACAAAGGAGATGTTTTTCCTTTTTAATTGTTCTTATTAAGCATCATAGACCACCCAAAAAAAGCATTTTTTCCCCTTCAGTGTGGACCACAGCCCTTTGCCACTGAAGGTCTGCATGGGTGCAAATTTCATCAATGGATATCAAAATAATGTCTGTGCTAAGTACACAGTTGGTTCAGATGTGTATTCTTTGCAAGTTTATGTTAAGGTCACCACACCAGAGGGCTTGGTTTGAACGTCAGGAATGCAGCCGGAGTTCTCATCTCAGAGTCTGAGTTAGTGTTTAAATCAGAGCAAATTGTCTGCCATCTGTTCAAAAGGGAGGAGGCTTCTTAAGCAGACTGGGGAAAGCCTGGCCGGGGGAGCTGTGGAGCCCCGAGGATTTCACCACGAGTGCACATTTGACAGATGTCAGTGAAATAATGTGGATGTCCACCAAAAAGATGAGACTTTCCGTTCATACAGTAGGAGGTGGCTCAGGTGTGACCACAAGACTGGGGCTGAGGATCTGGGATACTGGAGATAATCATGGTTTTCACCTGTTCCCACGCCTTCTGTTTATATGGTTCTCTAAGCCTTGGGCAGTCTTGGACACCCTTTCTGAGTTGATTTAATACCTAAGAAGAAATTAAAAATGGAAATGCTGCTCTGCTCATGGCTCTTGTTGGGGTCTATGAGAATACATAAGAATGAGCTTGGTTTCTACAGCGTGGAACATAGCTAGACAGCAGCAGTTTTAGTCATGAATACCCTGTTAGGAGCATAAACGGCAGCTAGTATGTGAGGAATCATATGACTTTATTATATGCATTATGTCATTGTAATTTTGTTCAAAATCTAATTTTGAGAAAAGATTGCATAGTTGCACCTAACAGTTAGTAGATATTTTCCATATTTGGGGCATAGTGATAGGGTCTTTTACACATGCTGTTTAATTTATTTCTCATGCACTCCTGTGGGTGGAGTATATATTCTTATTTTTTATATCACAAAGTAAGAAAGTTAAGTTCTATTTGTAAGAGTTCTAATGTTCGGGCTGGTGAGATGGCTCAGCGGGTTAGAGCACCCGACTGCTCTTCAGAAGGTGATGAGTTCAGATCCCAGCAACCACATGGTGGCTTACAACCACCCGTAATGAGATCTGACGCCCTCCTCTGGTGCGTCTGAAGTCAGCTACAGCGTACTTATGAAGAATAATAAGAAAACAAATCCTTGGACTGGAGAGACCAACTGGAGCGAGCAGGGCTGTCCAGAGCGAGTGGGGCTGTCCGGAGCGAGCAGAGCCGAATGGGGACGGCCGGAGCGAGCGGGGCCAACCGGAGCAAGCGGGGCGGCCTGGAGCAAGCTGGGCTGGCGGCCAGAGCGAGCAGGGTTGAGCGGAGCGAGAAGGGTTGACCAGAACAAGGGAAAAAAAAAAGAGTTCTAATGTTCTTTGTAGACATGTCTTCTCTTCCCCCAAGCTGATTCCAGATTAATTGATTGGTTGATCTTCCTTCCTTCCTCTCTTGTTCTTTTCTTTTCTCTCTCTCTCTCTCTCTCTCTCTCTCTCTCTCTCTCTCTCTTCTTGCTTGCTTTTTATTGTTGTTGTTGTTGTTTTATTTTTTCAGATAGGGTTTCCCTGTGTGTGTTCCTGGCTGTTCTGGAACATGCTTTGTAGATCAGGCTGGCCTCCATCTCACAGAGATCCACTTGCCTTAGCCTCCTGAGTGCTGGGCTTAAAGGCTTGTACCACAACCGGTTACCTGGCAAGGCCAGACTACTGTACTTATCTGTACTTAAGTTAAACTAGGAAATCTAAATGATGAAAATATATTGCATTAGTTCATTTTTGATTGTTATAATAAAATGTCTCAGGTGGGTTATTTTATGAAGAGAAGAGGTAAGTCAGGTGACGGTAGCATATGCATTTAATACCGGCACTCAGAAGGCTAAGGCAGGCAGATCTCTGAGTTTGAGGACAGCCTGGTCTACTGAACATATTCCAGGACAGTCAAGGCTACATAGAGAAACCCTATCTTAAAAACTCAAAACCCCAAAATATATACATTACATACACACATACACACACACATACATAAATGGATGGATGGACAGAAAGATCATAATCACAACAGGAAATAAGTTATACATTGTTTCAGAGTTGAGTATGTTCCTACAGTAAATCATCAGTTAGAGCTAATGGATCCAGCAAGAATTACTTTATTTTGAGAGCATGCCCTGATAATCTGTGGATCCCCTGATGTCCCAACCCCTTAATGATCCTTACCTACAAGTAATTAAGCGCATTAAATAGAGGTGAATCCTGTTATAACAGATATATGACATATGAAATTAAGCTAATACAAATATATCATGAACTAAGCAATGGAGTTGACCCTCAAAGAGTCTTTATAATTTCCTTGATTTCATTATCAACTTTGAGATAAAAGAAATACCTTTTCATTTTCAAAAGAAAGGTGGTGTATAGGAGCCATTCACTTAATAGGGGCTCCATGAACTCTACTCCTAAGTGTACTGCCTGGGGCTCCATGCACTGCTTCTTCTAGTTATTCAAGGAGTCTTAGAATACTTGAAGAAGGAACTGAGCCCAAGTCCTTGATTTCACATGGACAAAAAGTATGGCTGGCAGGGTAACCGATGAGAATGTGGAAATCCTGGGGTGGGGCAGGGAAATATGGAGGCTTCATAACATTCAGGCCATACCTCTGCCCACCCCTGATTCTAGCATTCAGTGGTCCTGACAGCTGATATACCACAAATGCACTACTGAAACCATCTAGCTCAGATTGACCCTGGAATTGGGCAACACAGTTACCACCTTAGATATTTTACCATTCTGCATCCCACAAGGAGTAGTCCCTCTCTGAGAGAGACTAAAGAACACCAGAAATATGGACCACTGACGTCTAGTTGAGTCCAGCAGGTAGATAAAATAAGCATTTTAACCTACATCCTATTGGTGATAAAATAGGAGGGGGTGAAATGCTCACAGTTACAGAGCTAAGATACTTTACTTTATGGGTCAGACATGTTCATTATTAAACAAATATTTATTTCGTGGCTACTGTGTCCCAAGGGTCATCCCCAGCACTGGGTTGCAGGAGGAGGCTAGAGGATGAGGCAGTAGCACATGCATGTACTGCTGTGGAGAAACTGACTGAAGTACCTAAAACCATGTTGCTCATGCCCGGGCTCGGGGATGCCCTTTCACATGTGGTGGCACTTATGTGGATTTGAATGAGCTCAGAAATTAGTATTTTAGAAGATGAATAAATAAGCCCTCATCCTCAATCCAAGCATGGGGTGCTTGTCTGCTTAAGGTTTCAAGTTGAGGTCATTAATCTAAGTCCTGCATTCTCTCAGTACTTATCAATCAGAGGGAACAACCTCTAGACATTTGTACAGGAGCCCAGGTAAATCAGCAGATCTATGGGAGAAGCCAGGTAGAGAAAACCTTCTTCTTCCTACCCTAAGGTTCTCCTAGGAGGGGGACATAATGATGGGAATTAACTCATCTGTCCAGGGAGTGATAGTCTCTCAATTGGACAAGAAGGCCCTTTTTTCCTTCCTCCCTGCTCTCTGAAGCCAACTGACTATGAAACATCTCGCTTTCTTTCATAAGCTTTTCTCACAGGTTTGCTAAGGAAGGAGACAGTCCCAGGGTTCAAAGTCACACTGAACCTTAGTTCACAGCCAGGCCTTGGCCACTGCCACGATTTGAGCCATGCCACCCATGTGTCAGAGAAGAACGTCATCCAAAAAGCTATGGAAAGCTACAGTGTTTCACAAAGGTGTGAGTCAGTTTTCACTCTCTTTGCAAAGAGCCACAGACCTTAGGAACTTCTGCTCTGCTCTATTTTTTCACTTACCAACCTTAAACACCACCAAAGCCAAAAGCTGTCAAAGGAAGAACAGGTAGGATGGTTGGAATAGCAGATATAGGTGGGTCTTTGATTGATTTTCTTTTTCAAATGAACAGAAGCATAGAAATATCTTTGTGCCCACTAGTGAGATATTCCTTAAATGTTTGCTATGCCTTACCTTAAATGTCAGACACCAGGGCTATAGTCAATACTGTAAATATTTGCTTACCAACTGAGATGGATCCACATAGGCCTGCCAATAAATGATTGCTTAAGACATGAACTACCTACCACCCGGTAGGAGTCTTTTATTGTTATTTTTTTATTGAGATGAGAAAACTTACTGTGAACCCTGCTAGATGAGCAGGGTTGTTTATTTACTCATTTATTTTATTGTTAAGGTGGGTTTTTTTTTACACCCTCTCGCCTTTTTTTTTTTTATTAAAAAAAAAAGGATCTCACTGGGTAGCTCTAACTGGTCTAAATTTCTCCATATCTCTATGAAGACTGGGCTGGCCTACAATTCTCAGAGATCCCCCTGCCTCTGACATCCTGAGCTCTGGGATTTAAGATGGGTACCATCACACAGGGCCCTTTTGACTTTTTGACCCATTGGCTCAGGCTGGCCAGAGCTCCTGAGCTGACTGTTTTTGGACTGCAAATGTTGCAGGCTTATGTTGGCATGGCCACTTCTGAGCAGATTTTTAGTAGTACAGTTAGTTATTGTTACCTATGGGCACAATATTGTCTGCCAAACCTCTAGAGCTTAGCCATCTTGAATAACTAAGATTTACTCATGTTGATGAGCTCTCCTCATTCTCATATGCCTTGCCCACTCTGCAACTCATCCTTTCTGCACTTTGCTGATGCTCTGGTATGGATGTGTTTAGTCTCCAGTGCATCAGTGTCAGGAGGTAGGGTCTATCGGGGGCTATTTAGACCACAAGGACAAACCACCTAATCGATTAATACAGCTGAGCAAAGGGCTTAATGGAGGTTGTTGCCCTATTTCCTCCTCTGTCCTCTGTAGGTGAAGGAACCTCCCCCTCTAGAAGAGTAATCAAGACTGCCTTAGAAATAGGGTATAGCACTTGGCAAGTGATGCTTAGAACTTGGAATACTTTGCCTTTAAAATTGTGAAAAATAGATCTCGGTTTTTAACATAAATCATCTAGAGTAGGGTAAATTCTGATATGACAGCCCAGACTCATAAAGGGAGCCATGCAGTGCTTTTTCCTTCTGTGACTGCTCACACTTTGTGTCACATCCTCTAGTGTCATTCATTCAGTCCGTAATACAGAATTCTTTCAAAGTTGCATGCTATCTCATTGTAGGCATGTGACATAAATATCTCCTCCTTCTTCTCAGCCACTCTCTTCCTCTACTGGCAGGAACTTGCAGAGGTGCTGGCTACACAGTATCCACTGCATTCTGAACTCATTGTTCAATGAACCACCCTAAGAAACAGGAACTGCAACTCCTCTTTCGGACCTTGCTTTGAAGCCTCAATTCTCTATCACATTCTTCGTGGTAGAGAAATTGACCAGGAGAGGGAATTTACTGATTAGCAAGCCACTGCCAGAGCCTGTTCTTACACCCACTAAGAATTCTTAAGCAACTGTCTGGCTTCCCTCTCCACTCACCCATACCTCTACACATGCACACACACACACACACACACACACACACACACACACACACACTCACACATTTTACACACAGGAGTTGGTTTTGTCTAATCTCCAGGTACCAGAATGTTCCCATGATATTAGACTCCCCTGGGTTTCTCTTCATTCTTTTCCTTTCACCTCTAGGCCACAGTTGGCTGATCTCCCTCCTAAGCAGGCTGCTTTCTTACTAGCTTAATAAATACGTTTTATATACTTAGATGAGAATGGTATTTCCTTTTGTGAAGATTTTACATTTATGAAAGCATCTCTACCCATTTTCTTTAAATTAGTGCCTGCCATAGAGTCATTTATGTTTTAAAACAACAAACTTTTTAGAGTACTTTCAGATTTGCGGTATGTTAGTTCTTTCTGTTCTGATTGCTATGATAGGAAAACCCTTTGAAGACAATTTAAAGAAAGAAAGCTCATTTTGTCTCACAGCTCACGGGTAGCTCCAGCTTGCCACAGATGCTGCATTGATCAGCTGAAAGGAAGCAGACAGCAATGGGTGGTGCTAGGGCTAAGATTGCTTTCCACTTCTTATGTACTGTGGAACCTAATCCCAGAGAACGGTGCTACCCACTATTAGGGTGGATGCTCTCAGCTCGATTAACCTAGCCAGCAATGTCCAGAGACTTAACTAATCTAAATAATGTCTCGCCACTGTGCCTTCAGGCTTGTCTTCTGTCTTCTTGGTAATTCCAGATCCTGTCAAGTGGAGCACCAGCACTGCCCATCACACTGAGGAACTGAGTGGGTTGCTCAAGAGTTCCCACATATCCCTTTCCAGTCCTTCCATCTTATAATACTAGCTATGAAGGTAGGTTCATTTTCTCTGCCAAGTAAAGAATGAAAAGATAGGAAATAGCTTTGAGAAGTGTAGAAATGAAACATTTATTGGCAAGCATTATAGACTTCATGGATAGAGAATGGGGCCCCAGAGCTGGGTGATCTCTGACTCGAAAAGGGCTGGGTTTTTATTTGGGTTTAGTACGTCTTTCCCAATGACTCAGCATTTTCCTAAGGAGTTGACACATCCTTTCTAGGTACGTGGACTGGGAACTCTGCTTTTGTCCATGAGCATGGGAATAGATGTAATGGGTACATGGGTATGGAAGCAACTTGTTGGGTGGTGTTAGGCTGAACCTTCAACCTTCTCCTTTCTTTTTGGTGGGGTAGGGAAAGAGAAACTCACTGCAAATTCCCTCCCAATTATCTACGTCAATATGTTGCAATGTTTATGATCAATGAACAAATATTGATAAACTATTATTAAAGCTCATAGTTTGTCTTAGGGTTGCTTCAACCTTTGGATTAAACACTGAGATTTAGTGGGAGTCTACAATGACAGGTGCATAGTTTTATTGCTCGGTAATAACCTGTACTTCATCTAGTTATCCACACAGTCATACTCCAACCTCCGTACTCCAGATGCTTGGTAATCACTTGGCTCTTTATGCTCCCCATAGTTTTGCCTTTTCCAGAATTTCACACATCTGGAGCCATACAATACATACCCTGTTTTATATCTACTTGGGTTGCAGTACGCAACAAATTCTATTAAGCCTTCGGTGGCTGGACTCCTTATCCCTGAACAGTTCTATTTTTTAGCCTTCTGAGGATCCTCCGTATGGATTTCTCTAGTGGAGAGATTAGTCCACTTCCCAACAGCATTGAATAAGGGTTTCCATTTGTCCACATCCTCACCAAAATTTGTTGTAGTTTGTTCTCTTAAGGACTGACATTCTGACTGGGGTAAGATGCAATCTCCATATGATTCTCATCTGCATTTCTCTGGTGTCTTTTGATTACTTGTATGTCAACTTGACACAAGGTAGTTATATGAAAAGAGGGAACCTCAATTGAGAAATTGCCTCCATAAGATTCAGCTATAAGATAATTTCTTAATTAGTGATTGGAAGGATATGGTCCATCCCATGGTAGTTGGAGCTCTTTCTAGGATGGTGGTCCTGGGTTTTATAAGAAAGTAAGCTGAGCAAACTGTAGGGAGCAAGCCAGTAAGCAGCATCCCTCCATGGCCTCTGCATCATTAGCATCTGTAGGATGCTGCCTTGTCTGAGATCCTGTCTGGATTTCCTTCAATGATGAACCTGCTGTGGAAGTGTAAGCTGAATAAATCCTTTCCTCCCCAAGTTTCTTTGGTCATGGTGTTTCATCACAGCAATTGTAACTCTAACTAAAACCATTAGTGATGGAGAACATCTCATATGTTGCTTAACTATCTTGGCCTAATTTTTTGAAACTGGGTACTTATTTCTTTAGTCCATTAATTGTTTCGGTTGTTTCTTTAATGTTTTTACTTTTTTGGGTTTGTTGTATAGTCTGAGTATAAATTCTCTGTCAGGAATAAATCTAGCAAAGATTTTTTTTTTCAGGCTGTAAGATGACTCTTTCCTCAGTTAACTGTGTCCTATGTCATGGGGGAAATTTTGTTAATTTCATGAAATTCCATTGTCAATGTTAGTCCTATTTAGAAAGTCCTGGCCCATCAATACATTGAAATATTTTCCCCAATTTCTCCTTTGCCAGTTTTAGAGTTTCGTATTTTATGTTAAGGTCTCTGACCAATTTGAAATTGATTTTTGAAGAGGGGGAGAAATAGGGATCTAAATTCATTCTTTTATGGATAGATATCCAATGTACCCAGCACCATTGGTTAAAGAGATTTTATCCAAGTTATATTTTTGACAACCTTGTCTAAAACCAGGTGGCTTTAGCTGTGTGGATTTATATCTGTGCCCTCCTTTCTGGCTTATTGTTCCACATGTTTGCTTTTGTGTCACTCCCATGCAGTTTTTATTACTATGGTTCTCTGGTACAACTTTGAAGGCACATATGGTTATACCTCCAGCATCATTCTCTTTACTAAGGATTGCCCTCAGTGTTTGGGATCTTTTGTGATTCCATGTGAATTTTCAGAGTTTTTCCTCTCTATGTGAGGAATGACCATTGGAATGTCGATGGGGATGCTGTGAAGCATGCAGATGGCTTTTGGTACTCTATCCACTTTCTTTTTGATCCCTCCATCTTCTTGTACGTTCTTCCGTTTCTTTATTGTTTCAAAGTTTCCACTTGAAGTATTTTAGTTCCTTGGCTAAGTTTATTTCTGGGCATTTTATTTTATTGAGGTAGTTAATGAGATTGTTCCCACAATCTCTTTCTCAGTATGTTTGCTATTGATATGGAAGAAGGCTATTAGCAGTGCTGAAAGTGCTTATAAGTTCCAGCATTTTCTAGTCTATAGGGTCACGTATAAGTAGAATGATACAATCTGCAGGTAAGGAAGCATTGACTTGCTTCCTATTTGCATCCTCCTTCTCTCACCCCAATTCTCTAGCTAAGACTTCAAGGATGGCATTGTATAGGAGTGGGCAGTCTTGTCTTCCCTTTCACCTTAGTGAAAATGCTTTGAATTTTCTGTATTTATTAAAAAAATGTGATATTGGCTGTAGGTCTGTCATGTATACAGCCTTTATATTTTAGGGTGGTATGTTTCTTCTGTTTCTAGTTTCCTCAGGGGCTTTATTTTGAAAAGAATGCTGGATTTTACTTTAAAATTTTGCATCTGCAGAGATGATAATGTAATTAATTCCTGGAGTCCATTTATGTGATGTAATCCCCGAGCACTGGTAAGAAGTTAATCATCACCACAAGTAATCTTTTTGATATATTCTTGAGTTCTGTTTGTATTTTATTGATTTTTTTAAATCTTTATATGGCTCTGGTAACATGGCAATGGAGGCTTTACAGAATGACTCTGGCTATGCTCCTTAACTTTCTGTTTCAGGGAACAGTTTGTTAAAATTGGTGTTAGTTTCTTCGAAAGTTGGGTACAATTCAGCAGTAAACCCCTCTGGGGCTAGATTTGTTTAGTTGGCAGATTTTGTTTGTGTTGCTTGTTAAAGATCTGTATCAGTTGTTTATCTCATTTAGAGTTAATTTTTGTATTCATCCATTTCTTTTAGAATTTTCTAATTATTTGGGGTAACATTTTTTTTTTTCAGATATGTCTGGATGATTTTTTGAGTTTCGTAGTATCTGAGGTTTCACTTTGAACACCTAATTTGGTTAGTTTGAGTCTTCTCTTTCTTTTGATGAGTTTGGCTAAGAATTTCTCAGTATTATTTATGTTTTCAAAGATCCAACTCTCTGCTTAATTGATTCTTTTTCCCTAAATTTCCATTTTATTATGTTCTGCTCTGATATAAAAATGTCTTTGTTACATTTATCTGTTTACTCTCTGTGTATGGATAGCATCATGAACATGAATAAATCAGAGAACAACTTGTGATAGTTGGTTTTCTCCTTCTACTATGTGATCCCAGGGATCAAAATGCAGGTAGTAAGACTTGGTGGCAAATACTTCACCTGCTGAGCCATCTCACCGGGCTTCTGTGCTGATCTTGACCTGTGTGCCTTTTCTTTTGGATTTGGCGCATCCTTTTTTTCTCCTCAGCACTAAAATGCATCATTAAGTTATTTATTTGGATCATTTTGACTTTAATGTAGGCACTTAAAATTATGAACTGCCCTCTTATTACTATGTTTGATGTCTTAGTTGGGATTTCTGTTACTGTGAAGATACACCATGACCATGGCAACTCTTATAAAGGAAAACATTTAATTGGGGCTGACTTGCAATTCAGAAGCATAGTCTGCTGTCATCACAGTAGGAAACATGGCTGCATGTAGGCAGATATGATGCTGAAGAGGTAGCTGAGAGTTCAACATCTGAATCAGCAGGCAACAGGAAGGGACAGTCACACTAGGTCTGGATTGAGCATTTTAAACTTCAAAGCTCATCCCTAGTACCACACTTCCTCCAACAAGGAGACACTCTACTCTAACAAGGCTACCCCTCTTAATAGTGCTACTCCCCGTATCCAAGCATTCAAGCAGGTGAGTCTATGGTGTGGGGTATTCAAATCACCCACATGGGAACCCATATGTTTTGGTATATTGTGTTTTTATTTTCAGCTAGTGCTAGGACTTTTTTTCAAGAAGCTATTCATCATTCAGTAGTGTGCTATTTATTCTCCATGAATTGATTAGTGCATTGTTTCTTTTACTGATTCTTTCTAGTCTTATTCCATTGTGATCAGAAAAGAATTATTTCACAAAAATTTTAATTTTCCTATGTAGTTTTTTCTTTAGTCCTAATATATGATCTATTTTAGAGAAAGTTCTACAGGCTGCTGAGAAAAATTTTCTATAGTGTTTGGATGGAATATTCTATACATGCTTGTTAGATCCATTTGATTGATATGCCTTTTAATTTGTATTTCTGTTTAATTTCTGTCTTGATGACTGTATAGGTTAGTTTTTATCAAATTGACCCAATTCAGAGTCACCTGGGATGAAGAAACCTCAGCTGAGGAATTGCCTCCATCAGACTGGCCTGTAGGCATGTCTATGGGGGAATTTTCATGATCAATATTTGAAGTGAGAAGACCCTACTTATTGTGGGTGATAGCACCACTGGACAGGTGGTTCTGCTTTGTATAAGAAGGCAAGCCGATCATGTCACAGGGAGAAAATCAATAATAAGCTTTCCTCTGTGATTTCTGCTTCAGTAACTAACTCCAGGTCCCTGTTTAAGTTCCTTCCCTGACTTCTCTCAATGATAACTGATAAACAGAAGATGACATAAACCCCTTCATCTTTTGCTTTTAGTCACTGTTTTACCATGGTGACAGAGGAGCAAACTAGAATAATAGCCTATCTATTTATTGGTGGAGAGTTGGACATTAAAATTATCCACTATTTCTGTAGTGTTGGGAATAATCTGTCTACTTAGTCAATAGTATTTGTTTTATAAAAATTAGGTGTACTAGTGTTCTGTGCACATGTGTTTAGAATAGTATTTTTTCTTGATAAATTGTCCTCTTATTCACCATACCTCTTCCCTCTCCTCTCTCTCCTCTCTCCCCTCTCTCCCCTCTCTCCCCCCGTCTCTCTCTCTCTCTCTCTCTAAATCCTAATCTAATCCTAAACTTGGTCTTCCAGTAGTCTTCCATGAAACTTGCATGTTGTGTTAATATTTTTATTATTTTATCTTTATAGATACTTGAATATTTTAATTTACCTGTCCTGTGTCCCAGTCTCTATATTCCTTGTTACTACATTCTATTGGCAAAGCTTTCCATGGAAAATCATCATCATCATCATCATCATCATCATCATCATCATCATCTACTTATTCCTAATTCATATCCAACACTTTCTTAGTTTATTCAGCTGCTAATTTGTATTCTGTTTGAATTTATTTAAGAGTTTATTTGTATCTTCTTTGATTGCATTAAACATTCTTATAATTATTCTTTTAAGCTCCTTGTATGGTGAGTTCATCTAATTCATCCTTATTGTAAACTTGGAATTTTCAAGGGGGATGTCATACTGTCTAGGGTTGACATGCTGTTTATATTATTACATTGAGACATACACCTGAGTAACCTTCACAGACTCAATTAAAAAACAAAGCAAAACAGCTGTGTCCTTTCAATTAAAGTACTTAAAGACTTCAAAAGGGGCTAGCTTGTGGTAAAATTATGATAGTTTTAAACCTCAGTCCATGTGCTCAGGACATCTGGAAAAACCCCTATATCTCTCCCAGAGTAGAATATTAACGAATATTAACTGCAGAAGCAACCACAATTTCTGGATAGGCCACTGTACAAATGTCAGGCTAGCCAGTTAAAACAGTGATATATTTAACTTCAGAGATTATTGGAGGATCAACAAGCAAGGATGGTATGGTGATTTCTTGGTTACTTTTCATTGGTGTGATGAAACATCATGACAATGACCAATTATAGAAGAAGGAATTTAATTTGGGAATATTGGCAGCAGGCAGGCAGGCAGGCAGGCAGGCAGGCACACACAGTGCTATAGCAGTAGCTCTGAATTTACATCTTTATCAGCAAGTGAGAGACAGAGGGGGAACTGGGAATAGTGTGAGCTTTTGAAACCACAAGCTGGCCCTAGCAACATGCCTCCTCCAACAAGGCCACACCACCCAATCCTTCCCCAATAGTTCCATCAGTCTGGAAAGGAAATATTCAAACAAATGAGCCTGTGGAACATTCACATTCAAGCCACTGCAGGTGATAAATAAGATGTTAATTACTAAGATTAGGGAGGGAAAAGGATAGAGCCGATTAGAGTTAGATCAAATGTAGGAAAATTATTAAATTCCACAGGGTTTATAGGTTATTAAAGTTTTAGAAGGAAAGAATTCAAAACCCATCCCTTCAAGTAAGTAATCCTGAGTAATATGGTAGTTTTCAAAAGTATAATGCTCTTTTATGAAATTTCATCTTCTAAATTTTATTTTGATTTCATTTTCACTTTTGATATTCATATTTAAGAAGTAAAAAACAGGAGATGGGAAAGAGAGAACTATATATTCTGTGAATAGAAAGAAAAGAAGAGAATATTCATTAGTTGACTGTGGGGGGAGTATAGGTCATGATCATATTCTTCCTGAAGCAAGATCATTTCCAGACATTTCTCCAAGAACTCTCTTCTCTAGGATATTGGGTGAAGCACACACACTGACCTGATCAGGGAGGTGACATTTACAGTTCCAGCTTAAGACTATTAAACCAGATTTGAGTATGCATTGGCCCAGTGGCATTATACTAATTCCCTATGGGGTTGAGTTTCCTCTCTTGTTTCCTTCATGCTCTCTTGGGTCCAGTAGTGCTCTGTGTAGAATGGAGGGAACCCTTATTGCATTTCCCACTGACCTCAGCAGCAGCTGCTTCAGCCTCCCACGGCTGCACTTCTGTGCCTTCGTTGTGCCCAAGGATGAGAGTAGGGCACCTGGTTCTGCTGACTCCAGGGTTTGCTGTAGCAATTCACTTCCTTTCCCGAGGGAAAGGAAGATGAGATGTCTTCTGAGTGTTAAAAGTATAGCCTTCTGAAGGAGCTGGCCACACTGCATAGAATTCTGTTTCAACCTCTGAGTTGGCTCTCTGCCCATGGTTCCTAGAACACTGCTGCAGTTCTTCCCTCCGGCTGTTTTTGGATGCCAGTGTGAACCAGTATCCTACTGGCCTCAGCCAGACCCTGTGCTGTACATGTCTTCAGTTCTTGGGCGCCACTGTCAGTTATTGATCCAGTCTACACTAGCCCAGCTGTTTCTATACCACTTCCTTCTGCTTTCTAGTGACCTCTCTAAAGTGGCTTGCTGTCTTGAACACCAACTTCTGGTTCATGGCCACTCTTTCCTACATCATTATGGAGATATTACCTGGCTTGATGCATTCAGTAACAGTTATTTTCTCTGGACCATGCATTTTAAGGGCACATCCATGTTATTATTTACATAGTCAATGTGCCAATGTAAATGTTGCTGTGGTATCTATCCTTCATATGCCCTCTTTGTATCCCCTGATATTGTTCCCTTTCTTCCAGGGATGTACCTGCATGACTATAGGCATCTCTCACTTTGTGTCAATTGCCATGATCATCTTTCCATTTCTTTATGGCTCTGTTTTGAGATTGCAAATTTTGTAAAACATTCTCGGGAGGAAAATGTATATGTGTGCACTGATGCCTTGATTAGATTGTACCAAATTGTTCTCCAGAGAATGCTCCAGTTAGCTACATATGGAAAATGTCAAGATCCATTTCACAGATTCTTGTATTAGATAGTTCTCAGGGTTGTACAACTGTGGAAAGTATAAAAGGCTCTCTTTTTCTCTTAATTCATATTTTTTTCTGATGACTCCTGTATTGGAGCTTGTCTGTAAGTTGCATGTGTTTATCTCCCTTTTCTATCTTTGTGTCTTCTCTCTAGAAAGTGCCTTTGTGGCAGTAATGTGAGTCCATGATCCCTGGAATATATGCCTTCCAGTAAAAAGGCGCTAGCCTCCTGGAATTCCTTCCATTACATAACAGGAAGCAAATCCTTTCATATTTTCCAATTCCTCGTTTGTCCCTGGAATCAATTCTAACTGTGCTCTGGTGCAGGGTTTCAGGCTTTGCAGCATCAGTCTTATTATAAGAGTGTAACATAGTAGTGAGGGGAATGAATGCTTAATTCTGAATAATTAAAAATAACACGCTTAGCATGACCTTCAGAAGAAAACTAGGTGCTACTGAAATATGTATAGGTGTCTTTGTCTAGTGAGAAAACAAAAGACTGTTACATTTCACTGTCAAGTGTAATATTTATGCCTTGTTCAAGGAGCTTGTTTGCAGAGTAAATATACTTCTAGTTTTAGCTAGCTGCTCAGTCATTAATACAGCTGAGGAAATAAGAATTATTGCCAGCTAGTTTTTACTTCTTGTTATTCTGCTCAAAACTATATTAATTTTGTGAGATTACACACATTTATTTATACTGCGATATTTCTCTCTGTGTACTTTTTATATCAAGAGCCCCCCCTCCTCCTGTAACCTTCTTTTCATATGGTAGAATTGAAGTATTATAAGCTTTCTGCCTTTGTCTTACACTTAAGAGTATCTATGCATTTCTTTTTTTTTTAAATCTAATACCTAATTTTTGAGATGTTTTGCATGATCTATTAAAAATCCTTTCTAGTTTAAAAGTAGAGAAAGAAAGAATTCTTTTTTTTTATTGTACTGTACATTGACTTTTTATTTTTATTTTTATTTTCCTAGCTTTATTAAGATCCAGTTGGCACACAGAACACTGCATACGTAAAGTAGACAGCATTGGGATTTGCTATATCTATAGTTTATGGCCATCACTGGCATTTCTGTCTCCTGACTTTATGATGATCACTATCCTGAGTGATCAAAAATGCTTGCTGGCCAGTGCTATGTCTTTTTTTGTGTGCAGGTCTACCTCTCAGATGTCTGGTAGGGCTCTGTCTGTCTTTTAGACAAAGTTATATGTTTGCTCGATTTTTGAGTGGTTTCGTTCTTTATGTACTTTAGGCATTTGCCCCTTCCAGCTCTAGGCTGCCTTGTTATTTTGTTGATTGTTTACTTTATTGTGCTTTTAGTTCCATGTGGTTCCCTTTCTTTCTTTCTTTCTTTCTTTCTTTCTTTCTTTCTTTCTTTCTTTCTTTCTTTCTTTCTTTCTTTCTTTCTTTCTGCTTCTTATAATTAGGGGTCACATCCATGAAACCATTACCAAGACCAATGTCTTTAGTTCTCCTTCTGTTTACTCCTAGGAATCATGCAACTTCAAGTCTAAACATTTAAGTCTAAAATCTACTTTCAGCTGAGTTTTCTAGGTAAGTATCTAACTTATTTTTTTTAACATTTGTTGAAAATATTTGTCTACTTGTGTATTTTTGGTAACTTGTCAAATATAAGCTGATAGGATTGGGAATATGTGTTTCAAGATTGGAAATCTTAGTTGATTACCTAGGGACAAAGGTATTTTCCTGTAAAAGAAATATTGAGTTATTTTCGTTAGTTTTATTTTTGTTTTCTTTAGGAGTTTTGTTTTATGTTTGTTTGCTTGCTTATTTGCTTGTTTGTTTTCTTAGAAAGGGTCTCACTATATATCTCAGACTGGGCTTGAATTTGCAAACTTCTGGCTTTGGCCTGGCTAGAGTTGGAGTTAGAAGTCTGCAGTACCACACTTAACCACATGCTTTCTTCCCAATGCCCTAAAAAGGCTTGCTCAGTTAGTGGAGAGCCCTACTTACCATTTTCTTTGGGACTAAGACTACTTTCTTAAGAAGAGATACACATTTTCCAAGTTTGTTTCTTGTTAAAAGTTGAACAAGTTTTATGAACCATCAACAAGGGATCTAAAAATTCATGCCCAGTGGATAAAGGAATGAAGGGATAAAGACTTACGGCTGGATTTCCATGTTCCATTCAGATCCTAATTTTAATAGAAATATCTTTGGACTACAAAAAGAAAGAAACATGCAAAGAAAGCCAGATTTTGAAGTCCTAAAGCTTGCTAATCTTTAGAAGACTTTAAGGGTGCTAAGTAGCTGGTAACATGCTGGCCATGCAAACCAGAGGACCTGATTTTGGGTTCCCAATATCCACATAAAATGATCAGTGTAGGATACTGCATTCGTAGTCCAAGAGCAGGGAAAGTGGAGGAGATTGGAAGCTCTTGTGGGCTCACGGGCTAGTCACTTTAGCCAAAATCCTGAGTGCTAGTGTCAGTAATGTGACCTTGTCTCAAAAACTAAGGTGGGGAGAGAGAGATAAAGACATCTCAAATTGATCCTCTCACCTCTATGTATTATCCATGCACACATGCACATGCAATGCATGTATATACAGCATACAGAATACGACAATAATAAGAAAGAGTCTGGCCATTATTAAAAGTAAAGGGATTTGTATGAACAGATTAGTCAGACATCATTTAAATAACATCCCATAGGCAACTATCAGAGTCACTTATCCCCAGTTTGATTTCATTCTCATTCCATTCACAAACGTCATCATGGGGTTACTATAACCTTTCAGTTTAATAAGGAAAACAGACCAACTTGACATAATCTGATACCATCATGAGGAATAATCATTGTTAATGAAAGTTAGAGAGAAACATGACTCTTTGGGGAAAAATCTGGGATGCTGTCTGTAGGAGGTGACATTTAGGTTTAGTCATAGATGTGACGATTGTAGCAAATATCCTAGCAATAAGCAAATAGGAAAATAAATGTCCTACGGGCAAGTCTCAGCATCATGTGTGACAACAGAGCCAGGCATGACCTGCAAATGTTCCCAGGACATGAATTAGCTAAGGACAAGACCCACGCCTATTCCCTGCACTTAACCTTCTTCAAGGGCAGCGTCTTCCATATCTGGGTTGTAACAATCAATGCTGATTGTCTTGGATCGGTTATACTGTTGAACTTAATTTCCCTTCTGATCCGTTAACCATTCCAAATGTGCTGGAGTCTGTGATTAGTTTTGTTGAGGAGCTTTTTTTGTTGGGGAACGTGGGTGGCTTTTCAACCCTGCTTTTCTGGGAGTATTATGCAAATTTAATAAGAACTCTGGTTACAGGAAATTTGTGGAGACAAAGAGATGCAAAACTAATATTATGTTAGTATTTATTACCTTATGAGCATGTTCGAAACATGAAAGGGCTTCTACCTAAGAGATCAGAGAGAACAAAGAAATGGCCGAGCGTGTTCAGTTTCGGAGCCTGCCCTTCCCTCATCCACAGCTCTTGATGTAAATGGAAAGAAACAGGCACAGGAAAGGCTGTTCTCTGCCGCTGTGTCTCACCCGTGATGCCTACGCCATCATCTTCTCATGGGTGAATGAATCCTGCATGCCAAATACTTGTTGACATTTCCACAGCAAGGATAGCACTTCCAATTACTGGGTTCTAAAAAAAGGATTTGAGCAGGGGCACGGTGGAGTTCTATAGATTTATTGAAAACAGCAATGTGCGTCTGAACAGAATCCGAAGAAAGTGGAGAGGCAGGAAAGGAGGTGCTGAGTATGTCAGCAAGACAGTGAAATTTTTGTCATGGGTGTACCCTGGCTTTGAGAGTAAGTGTCCTAAGCCCTCTGCTTTCTGGTTTACAAAATAAAAGTGGATTTGATTTCTCTCAAACCCTTTTCCATAATTTGAAGCCTCACATGACAGTCTTATGTCAGCAGTGTGTGATGTAATGTGGGGTTTTGGGGAACTCTCATCTATGACGCTGTTGATGCTCACAGGTTCCTCCTTTTTTCTCTAGAGAACAACAACAAGACAGCACTTAGGGAGGAGCAGTGAAGGCACAGCGTTAAGAGAGAAACTCAGCTTGCCAAGTCACTCCTTGGAAGCATATTGGGACATATGACATCCCCCTGATAAAAGGGTCCAAGCTCAGAAGTCAGCTGGAAGATCTGAGCCTGCTTTCCCCAGTGGAAATGGAAGACCAGCGGATGTTATCATTTCTCTTCTCACCTTTAAAACAAGGGTGTGAACTGTGCTAGCATTCTGTGGACAATAAAGTAAAATCATGCTTTGTCAGGTCGAGGGCAGCCACCAGAGGCTTCCAGAATTACCATCTGTCAAAAATAGATATCTATTTGTTTATGCCACTGGTAAAATGAAACAAAACAAAACAAAGCAAAACACCCAGACATCTGATCCTTTAGTGTCTCAGTGGACAATAAATAGACACTCCCTGTAAGTTGCAATTAACCTACTTGGGAAAGAAGTGTTCATCTAGAATGTTAGCTGCTTAGATTTTGACATTGCGTGCACTATAATATATCAGGTTATCTAACCTATCAGGCTATAGTGTTGGATATGTGAAAAACTCAGAAGATATTAAGGTATCTACACTATGCTCTTGTTGATTGTATGGCCAAGAATAACTCAGAATACAGGATGCTACAGAGATGTCTGGGGCAAAATGTGAATCCAGAAGGTATCTGGTGAGTATGAACTGGCTTTTCCTCTAGTCAAGTTTTGGAGTACTCACTTTTTCATAAGACAATAATGTGACCATGACATTAACTTCCTATAAAAGGACAAAAAGATACTGAATGTAATAATCCTTCTCCAGAAGAGTATTGAGTCAAGGAGCTTGGGGATAACCACGTAGCCCCTAAGTTTCCATGTATTATGTAAGAAAGTCCTTTTTACTCTATTGACTGAGGAGTTTCTAAGACTCCTTTATGTTTCAGGTAAGAAATGAATGTATTTATGAGATACAATATGCTACTCTTGAGTGTGTGTACATTATAGAATTTCTGAATGGCACTAATTAGCGTCACCTTTACAAGTATATCTTGTTTGATAAGCAAGGACACTTACAGTTGGTTCTCTTACTGGTTTTAAAGAGTTCTATACATTATTCACCATAATTATCACATTGAGATAGTTTTGTTTTGAATGGGATTGAATGCAGGGCCTCATGTGTGCTGAGGAAGCATTCATTCTGTCACTCATCCATAGCCATAGCTCTTCCGACCAGTAGATTTTTAGAGTTTAGTTTTTTTGTATCAAACTGAAATTGTCTATGCTTTTACCAACAACTTCCTAATACCTACTCTCTGCCAGCTGCTGATAACCACTCTTCTCCTCTAAGATTGTAATGTCTTCAAACAATGAATATTATTCTTTGAGTGAAAAGATGACCTACTTTTACGAGTCAAGCTTGCCATCTATATTACAAGTTGCTAAGGACCTACTTATAAGCTTCTTTCCCTGCATAGAAGGAATGTTGAAAGTATGATATGCTACAGTTAACTTGAAATCATTTATACCTACTTTCACCTGTATCAAGAAATAAACACACAATGCTGATGTGCTATATATCACACATATTACATACCCACCATCTCTCTCACCAGCTTAGTTTTGTCATGGTAATACTGATGTATACATCAAAAAGAAATTTCCATATAAAACACACTAGGCAAGGCTGGTTTCTTGTCAGTGCGATGAGTCTACAATGATTTTGTCTATGTAGGGAGCCATCTAGGAGGCTGTACACTTCATCTAGACCTGTGTAACAGAAAGCTATACCTGGATGCTCAGTAGTGCAGTGTGGGGAAAGGGGTAAATTTGTACTTGGAAGCACCCCACATCTTACATGTATATCCTGGCTTTCCTAGCATACAGCTGCTCACAGGGAAACCGTGATGTACGGGCTATCAGTGTGTTCGGAGAGATCCCCAAGTGCGACCTCCTGCTGGAAGAAATACTAGATAAGATCCAACACACGATACATTTCAATTAAAACAGAAGGGAGCTGCTGCCCCACAGAGTGTAGCGCAAAGCTACAAGATGTGTCAAGAATATAAAATTTGAAGGCGAACGTATATTAGGCAGTAGTTTTCTGGGTATGTATTAGAACAGGCAATGGTTGTTTAAGGATCTTGAGCTTCCTGTCTTCTTTCTATCCTTCTTTATCTCCTGTCTGGTGATAGCAAGTTAAACCAAGGTATAGAGAAGGGAATGAAGGGTGAAGAAAAGAAGAACCCACATAATAGCAAAGACCAGCTACAAAATAGAAATTAGTGATTGACTGACCGATTTGAGAAAGAAAAGAATAAAAATTAATCTTTGCCATTCTGACCCACTCAGCCCCAGTAGAGAGCTTTCTCTTGGACTGTTCTTCTTGACCCCTTTCTGCTTTACTGTGTTACAAAGGTCTGAGGGGTCACTCTGGCCTAGCCACTATGATGTAGGTACTGTTGTCATCTTGATCAACATATCTAGTCTTTTTCAAGGGTAGTGATGATTTCAGACAGGGTTTCTCTATGTGACAGCCCTGACTGGCCTTGTACTCACAGAGATCCACTTGTCTCTGCCTTCCAATCACTAGGATTAAAAATGTGCACATAGTGTCTAGTCTTTAAAGGATAACTAGGTCAGACTCCTCCTTTAGCATACCCTAACCTCTTCTCTGCCCCTCCCTCAGCTAGTCCCTCAGTCTCTCCCTCTACCTATACCTGTTATTTTGAGTCTAAAGACCAGGCCTATGTCTGCTACTGGTATACTCACTTTTTAATTCATTGAGTTGTTGGAATAGTGAAGATATGACCCTCATATTGGGAGTCTTATCAATCAATTGCCCGGATCTATCAATATTAAGCATAAATGCTTTCAAATTCATTAAGCGTTTTTTTTTCTTTCTTAGAAAAGAAAAAATTCTTGTTGCCATTGTTTTAGAAGTGGCTTCTGGGCTTTTCAGACGCTTTTCCTCCAAGGCATGGTTAATACTGGCCTCAGACATGTACACTTTTACTTTAAAATGGCTTTAAGAAAGGAATATAAAGCCCCAAATAGCAAACACAATAGTGGCAGGAATTGACATGATACGATGTTGGGAATGTTGGGAGTAAATTCTTTTTGGAAAATTTTCAATATACTTTCTAAATCAGCAGCCCCCTCCCTCCCCCTCTAGACAGGAAAGCCCGCAGTTTGCAGGAACACACTGGTTTAATAAAATTGCCCTTCTTCCTTCTACTAAAAGTTTACCTGCGAGAGCCCCGAACATAATAAAATCAGATTATGAAGGCAATCATATTTACTTGTAATAAATCAAATCTTGCAGACATCAGTTAAGTCTCCCTACTGCACTGGGACAATATCACGCGTGCATACATCAATACCTGAGGTGTCAGAAATATATTTCATAAGTTCAGAAAAATTGCACAGACACGTGCAGCACCATTATGAGCAGCACATTTGCAATCTGAATGCTATGATGTCTAAAGTGGCTTTGTTCATACATTTAATAAGCACCACGTGTCAAGACCACAAACATAATGGAATTTGCTGGTGATTTCTTACCATTAAATGTAGGTTATTGTTTTCAGGAGCAAAAAAAAAAATCTCTCCCATGCTTTGCTAATATTATCCATTTTTAAACACCCCACCTCCTTCCACACAGCAACAGCCTCTTTAAATTAGTGAGTAAATAAATAAATAAAACCAGGCCTACCACTGTGATATTAAATTAGGTTGGACAAAAATAACTATTGGTCTCACTCTTTGTCTGGAATTGGTGGCTATGAAAAGCTATGCTTTATCTTCTCAAGACATCTTTTATAATTACAGAAGTCTGAACATTCACTGCCTTCCACAGAAAGGTCTCTAAACAATGTGGCATTTTCAGGCTAGCTTCATCAAACTTGCATATCTCTCTTCTCCAATCCAATAGCAGAGATAACTAGCTTAGGTATTAGAGGTACACAGTAGAGTTTAAGGAGTACATTCATTTTGCAGTAGTGTCTCAGGGCAATTGGCAATGATGTGTATCTGTTTCAAGTATCTTTTCATAATTTTGGTAGGTTCGTTTTAAGGATGAATATATACCCTCTGTTGAGAATATCTATGAAACTGTTTAGGGAGTGATAAAAAAAATCAATGCAGAATATTCTTTACTTCATTTGTTTTTATATATATTTAAATGTTGGTTACAAGAACGTATGTTTGCAATCTGGGCATTATGGATATTGAGATGGAGGCCAGCCTGGGATGAAAAATGAGTCCCTGCCTTAGAAAATAGAAAGTATCTTCTCTACAACCCAGGGTTATGAGTTCTCACTGCACTATTATGAAGCTTGTGCTCTCTCAGTAGAGGGGAAATTGTTGGGAAAACTATAGAGACTTGGAGGGCAGTAGGGTAGGGAATGGACAGTGTCTGATCTCCAGCACATTTGCATTCATATGTACCCAGTGATGCTGGCATTGTGGGATACCTGGGACAGTGTCCTGCCCATCGGACAAGTTCTTGGCTTTGTCTTCACTTCAAATGTTATAAGATTCCCTGTGAGCCTTTTTAATTTTTTTTTCATCATGTTTTCCTATTCTATTCCACATTCTCCTACCTGGACTATCCTTTCTCTCTTACACATTTTTATTGGTGTGTACCCTAGGTGCCTTATTTGATTTTTAGAATTTAACGAAAATCTCTACTTAGGTGAGGTTTAGAAGATAAAGGGAATAAGACAGCTTCAGCATCCAAAGGGTTCTGATGATAAGTGATATGTTGCTCCAGGGAGTCCATGAAGACAGGTGTGGCCATGAGGCCAACAGAGGGGTTGGGCATGAACTTTGAGGAGAAAATACACAGACACGTAGGGAAGGACAGATCAGGGATCTTCATAGTTTCTAGAAGAAAGAAATTCATGACTATTGAATTCTGTGTTGAAATTCTGCCAAAGAGATTTTTTTTTTTTTAAAAAGCACTGCTCTAAAGAAGCCTAAAATTTGTATTTATCACAGAATATTTTTAAATGGAACATTTTGTCCATACTTGATATTTTTGATATTTCCATTCACTTCTTTTAAAGGTGCTATTTCTAAACTGCTCACTCTGGATCTCCAATGCTGGTTGGGATCAGGAAGAGTGTAATCTTAGAATCCGACTTCTGGTTAGGCCACAGAATCTGCAGCAGCCTTCTCTGCCCTTTGTTAGGCACATAGGTATACTAGAGACACATTCTCAGTGTCTAGGACTCTCTGTCAGACCATCCTGATAGTCCTGGTGCCAGGATATCTCCTCTGGGAAATACCTTAACATCCAAGAGGGGCATTGTTGATGTTGGCATGGGATATCCCCTCTCTAACCCTTTCTCAGCTATCTGGGAAAAACCTTAACATCTAAGGAGGCATTGGTGATGTCAGCACAGCATATCCCCTCCCTACCCTTGTCTCTGCTTTCTGCTGGAAATTTAGAGAGCCTGACTGCAGGCTCCTGATGTGATCTAGAACAGTCTCCCATTTCTGCCACAGAGTTTCTTCAGAGACCTGACATGCTGTCTTTCTTAGGCACTGGGCCTAAACTCTCACCATCTTACTGCCATTCTGAGTGTCTATATCTTTTAAATAACATGCTCTCAGTGTGCATGGACCCAATAATGATAAGTCAGCCTTGTTTATCTGTCCATCTATTAGAAAGTGCCAGACACTGAATTAACTATGGGAGAGGAGGTGTTAATATGGTCATAAAGAAACACAGATACATTTTCCAAGGGAGAGCAGGGCACTGGGCAGTGTCTATGCTCACCTACCTCAATTTCCTTCTGAGAGACCTTTCTCCTTTGGTCATTAGGAGGATGAATATTGGTCATTAGTAACTGTATCTTCCTGAATTAGGACTATGGGAAAATCAAGGAGAAAGTCTTTCCTCTGACCATTGAGCATCCATCATTAAGGGAAAGCTCCCTTGAGTAGAGTAGAAGCTTGTAAAAAACATTTTCTTTACTGAGTCTCTCAGATATTAATTTTATCAGCCCAGAATAGGCACGGAGATCTCAGTGACTTTTGCTGGATTGGTCTGAAACCCTGATGAAGTATGGTTGGAATTCAACATACCCTAGGTGAGAGAAAACAGATTTTGTTAAGAGGTTTAGCAGACACAGCCTAACAGTAGGGCTGGGAGGAACACCGGCAAGAGCACTGCCAAGGGAAGCAACCAAGACATCCAGTTCTGAACTGCAGACCTGTTCCAAGATTCACACAGCTGTCCACTAGTCTGGGAAATGAAGGTGTCTGCCACTTGTTTTTAGCTTTTCTGATAAGCATTGATAACTAAAAGGCATATGTTTCAGATAGCCCTGGGGCTAATTATATTTGATGTTAATTCTATTCTCCTGTGAGGGGTTATGAACAGGGAATGATCAGCACTCAGGTGATTTTTCTGTAAACCTTCTTTCCACCTTAATTTGTAAAATAAAGAAGAGCTGATGATTGGGCAGATAAAGGGAAGATGAAGCTGAAGGTTGGGAGAGAGAAGAAGGAGAAAATATAAGAGGGAGAGGATGCAGCAGAGGAGGAAAAAGAAGAAAAGCTGAGCAGAAGCACATGGCCTAGAGAAACCAGATGTGGAAGATGGGAGAGTAGTGGTAGATCTGCCCAATCTAAGTGCACAGCATGCATTTATATTAGTTGTGTTGGGTTTTCATTGCCAGGATGTATTTGGGTTGGAGATTTGCGGTGACAGGCATAACTTCCCATTTCCTGAATCTAATCTTCTCTTTTACCATTCTTGGTAATTTAAGATGTATAAATACAAACATTTTAAAGATGAGTTTTGGTTCCTAGCTTATCTTTTCAAAAACATGGTTTTCAAGGTCCTTATGTTAGCCAAACCAAAAATAACAACTCTAAAATTTGAAACTGAAGTTCATTTGTAAAACTGCTTAACCTATTTAAAGCCATAAAAAGCAGTTTATAGATGGTTTTAATGTTTTTCTTTAGATGTAAAATACAATTCCTCTTTTATAATGTATTTGAGATAAGAACATAACTTTTTGTGCTTTCGGGTTTAAAGTAGAACAATAACTTAAGTAAAATGTATATTCTATGATTAACCTCTAGTGCTGCAAATATAAACAGGTAACTACACAGGTAGAAGGAGGAAAAGGAGGTAGCAGCTCAAATTTCAGTTACTTTGTGAACTCAAATTGGATTTTTTGTTTGGTGTGTGTTTGTTTTGAGACAGGATTTCTCTGTGGAATAACTCTGGCTGTCCTGGAGCTACTTACACCAGACTGGCCTTGAACCCACAGAGACCATACAGCCTCTGCTTCCCAAGTGCTGGGATAAAAGGCGTGTGCCATCATGCCCAGCTCAAATCAAACTTCTTAATAGAGGCAATTTCTAAAAACTTATTATAATAAGACTTAAATGCTTGGCAAGTTTGGGCAACAAGACAGTTCTCAGCAGGCTTGGCGGCTCTTGATCACTTCCCAGTTACCATGTGAGTAAATATCCTGGCTTTGTTGAGGCCCTTAAGGGCTACTTTCTTCTAACCCAAATAATGGATTCTGAGCTCTGCATCTGGCCTTAGGTAAAGATGTGGCATTCTGATCTGCACCAGAGATTATAACATTTTATGCTATTATCCTCTTTATTAATTGTTACTCTGCCTGGGTCTGTCAGTCATCTGGCCAGAATACTATCCCTCAAGAAAGATAATTCACTAGAAACCATGCTAAAGAGATGAGAGGAATAATTACCCTTTATTGATAGAGTATAGTATACATTCAGAAGACCCTCCCTCAGGGCAACTACTTACAGATCTTCACTGTCGAACCTGACCACTCTTCTGAATTGTAAGTCAAAGTATAACTTTTCATTTTCTCTTTATCTCTCTCCTTGGGATACAAACAAATGTGTGTGTGTGTGTGTGTGTGTGTGTGTGTGTGTGTGTGTGTGTGTGTGTGTGTGTATACATATGTTTGCCCACTCTAAACATCTTTACTCTTTCTCTGAAGTATAAAAACAAAACAAAACTCCAACTTCTGCAGCTGTTTCTTAACTTCCATCATTGAACCCACCTACTTTATTGAACCTTAACTCAAAAGGAATATCTCTCTTCCTTGTACCCATCTCCATTTTCTCAGTAGCTGTGTATATTTTACAGCTTGTCTACTCTGCTATTTTCCTCTCAAATTCTAATAAAAATGGTCCTCAAGCTTTCTCCTGAGTACAGTTTAAAAGTTCTTTTATTAATGAGATTAAGATTGCCAGGTAAAAGCTAGGAAAGATAACAAATCAACATAGCTTCTATTTTTACTGAATACCAAACTTCATGTCACCTTCCTTTGATGTCTTTCAACCACCTTCCTCTGATGTCTTTCAACCACATAGACCCTGAGAATTACTACAAAGACTGTCTCTCTCAGTTTCAGACTAGAGATTCAATAGAGAGAAGTTTGTTGTTGAGGTTTGGTCTTTAAGTTTTTATTGTAATGCTAAATACTGATGCCCAAGGCCTGGCTGCCTATAGGGATGAGAGAGTCTGCATATACTCAAGTGATGTTATGTAACCTTGCCTCCCAAATTATCCCTGATTGGTGAATAAAGATGCCTACAGCTAATAGCTGGGCAGAAGAAAGATAGGCAGGGTCTGGGCTTCCTGGGCTTGGGGTCTAAGGAGACCACTAGAAGAGAGAAGAAAGTGAAATGAGGAGAAGGATGCCTTGGGGTATGAATCTTGAAATAATGGCCATGTGGGCTGGCTAATTGGAGTTAAGAGCAGCCCAGACAAAACATGGCAAATTATATCATGGGATTATTGTCTGGGAAATAGACAGAATAGCATAGAGAATAGATATCTGCTCTGCTCTTATGCTGATTAAGGCTTATTGTAAACATAAAGTTTGTGTGTGTTTTTTATCTGGGAACTAAGTGGTAAAACATAGGGTAGAAACTCTGGATTGGGATTAAAAATATTCAACAATACCAAATAGGTAAGAGGCAAGGTTATGATTTTAGTCTATGTGCTTTGATTATGATGATCTAATCCATTTACTAATGAGATAATAAAGCTCCTTGGTGATAATATAACTAATAAAGGAAATGTACAATTTCTTTTTTGGTTATTTCCAAATTCACAAAATTCAATGGAATTCAGCTTCAAGATCTTACATTTTTGATGGCCCTTAAATCCTTTCCTTGTTGGCGAGCAATAAGGACTAATCATAAAGAAAATTTTAATGGCAGATCATTAAGCTAGCTAGTTGAATGGAAAACGGTCTAAATGCTTATGGACTTTATAATTTATATACTGAAATTGTCAGCCTGGAGGTGATGGCATTAGGAGCTGGAGCCTTTAAGAGCTGTTTAAGTTGTGGGTCTGAGTGCTTGTGAGTTGTACTAGTATTATAATTATGTTAGTATTATAACAGATACTTATATTCATTACTTTCCTATAACTGTGACAAAATACCATGACCAAGGCAACTCATAAAAGAAAGCATTGAATTTGGCCTATGGTTTCAGAGGGTTAGAGTCCATGATGGTGGAACAAAACTTGGCAGCAGGAACAACTGGAGAGCTCACATTTGATCTAATAGCAGGAGGCTGAGAGGGAACACTGGGGATGTTACTCCATTGGCATGTTGTGAGGGTCAGGCCGCATCTCTCTCCCCCTGGATCCCTTCAGCTTCTTTGGCTCTTGGTCCAGGTAAAGGGCTGACTTGATAATGAAGCAAATCTTTTCTTCCAGGATCCCCACAAGCAAGCAAGAAGCACCGTGGGTTCAATCCAGATGAGTACCTTTCAGCTCATGTTTCTTGTCTAGCTACTTCATGCTCACCACACAGGTTAGCATGGTAAAGCCTTATCCTGGTGCTTTGAAATGTGACTTCATATAAAAATAAAGTCTTTACACAGACGACTGGTTAAAATAAAGTCAAAAGACACCTGAGCCTTTATAAACAGAGGACATCTGAACATAAAGTCATATACAGAGGGATAGCATGGAGAGGGCCACATGAAGGGAGAAAACCAGAGAGATCACTACAAGTCAAGAGATGTCAACAGCTGTTGATAAAGACAACAAAAGCAAGGTGGGGTGTCACTTGTCCCCTACTGTCCTCGGAAGGAAACAGCTCTTCTGGAGCCCTTGACTTTGGACTCAGCTCTGGAGCTGTGAGTCACTACACTCCTCTTTCCCTAAGCCTCCTAGACTGAGTGATGTGTGTTATGGCAGCCTGTGGATTTGAAGCTTCAGCGCCAGAGTCAAGGACAAGAGCTTTTCAAAGACTCTTCCATCAGCGTCCACATTCTGATGCAATCAACTACTCTCTGGTATAGTTCCCCAATGGTTCTTTTCCTCTGAGCCCTAGCAGATGGAAAGAAAAAAAAATAGTTTAACGGGAGCCACAAAGTCTCAAGTCAAGTTGCAGCATAGGAAATTTCTGGGAAACACTGCTGAGAAATAATGATACTGAAGAGAAATGCTGCTATGACGTTCACAGGGAGAGTGAACCTGAATCTCAATGCAAAAGACCTGGTGGCTCAGAGCAAAGGACTTTTCCCTTCTTTTCATTCTGGCTATAGCGTGCCTCTATTAAATACATTAGTGGCAACTGCCTGTGTTCAGTGTTTAAGGGGTTCCCTCCCCCCAAAGTCAACAAAGAAACCCTAAGCAAGTGAGTGCCCTTTCCAAGAAGTTGAATACAAATGAATATTGTTTCACACATTGTTTAATACTAAAAATTTAATTAAAAGAAATCAAGTCACGCAGATGAACTTCATGAAAGGAAACACTCCCAGCATCCTTCTGTTTAGGAGCGAGCACAGCTAACTCTTCCTGTTTGGAATGCACTTGGCACTTGGGCCCAGCAGCTGCTCCCCAGGAAGAAAGAGAAGCAAGGAAGAGCACACTGGGACTTGTTCAAATCCCCACACTAAGATCTTTCCTCGAGGAAAATAGCAAATTTCCTTTGAGGTTTAATCTCTTGGGATTTATATTAAGATAATTATAATAGTTTTCTTCCTGAAAATTTAAAATTATTTTGGCTCTATGCTTACTTAATTGTTATTAAACCATACAATCTAATAATAAGGATATACTTTACGATACCTTTCCCCCCACAAACAGGTGCATTTTTATCTCAAAATCTGCCTTTTCGTTGTCGGCAGGTTTGAGTACAGTTGGCAGATTATCATAGTCCATTGTCTAATCTTTTAAGATGGACATATGTCAAAGGTCAAATGTTCACAGGCTATCTGTGATACTGGGACACCATCTGTAGTACATTTTGCTTGGGAAAGCAAATGTTTCAGGTCATCTCTAGGGCACTGCTGTGTTGTCCTTGATTAGGCCATCAGTTCAGCTCTAAATGCATACACCTACAATCCCATGTAGATTTGTGAGGTTAATATCTTTTCCAAGGTGGAGCAAGAGAGGAAAATCTTGTCCGCAGAGGCTCGCAGCACCTGGTGATGTTAAGCTGCTTCTGGCTTTACCTCCTAACCCAATACCACATAACTTATTTATATTAACATGGATAGCTTTGATGTAGAATATTTATCATTTTGTCAAATTCCATTTCCCCTCTTTATCCTGTTCTGCATGCTGCAACCAACATAATTATCTGGTACATCCATTTAAAGCCATGACAAGCCTCCTGTAAAGAGATCCCTACAGAAGGGATGTTTTTTTTCTTTCTAATAGTGTTCTCTCTTTCAGCATCTTTTAAAAATATTAAGATAGGGGGTAAAAGATTACTAAGCTGCTTTCTCCAAGAGATCTTTGATAGAGTAACAGTAATTGGATTATTTTAACTTCCTGATGCAAATTAACTTATTTGCTTGGATAGTCAAAATAGCGAGCTTAAAGTTAGCTGCAGGGGGTTACATAATTATGGTTGTTAAGAATAAAATATTTCTGGTTAAGGAAATCACAGACTTTTTTTTTTCCAGAGAGAGAGGAAGCAGGGAAGGAAAAATTGTGGGCATATCAATCAGAGCTCTGGTAAGCAGATTCACCCAGTTAACCTCAGGAACTGGAGAAAGGCGGGGGGTGG
>LR754846.1:11411-25030 GCA_902729485.2 Mus minutoides | reverse complement strand
ATCCCTATGATTGGCATTCCTTTGTTTGGAGAACAACGTGATAACATTGCCCAGATGGTGGCCAAAGGAGCAGCTGTTTCATTGAATATCAGAACAATGTCAAGGTCCGATGTGCTCAATGCACTGGAGGAAGTCATAGACAATCCTTTGTGAGTATAACCTTTTAAAATGGGGTTCATTCATTCATTCATTCATTCATTCATTCATCATTCATTTGTTCATTCATTCATTCATTCATTCACTCACTCACACATTCAATACATTTATTGTCTTCTTACTGAAAGCCAAACAAACAAGAATTGTCCTGAAGGTAATGGTAATGATAGGAACAGAGATAAATTAGGGCATGATTCAGTACATACATTATTCTCTCCCTTACTTTTTGTTTTCTAATTCCTTCTTATGCTTTATGTTTCTTTCCTATGTAAATCAGTATGGTCCTAAATATGTAACCCTTCTGCTTCATCGTCGACACTGCTTGGCCAAGAATGATTTTTATAGTACTGTCCAACCCTTCAAAAGAAGTCTTTCATATCCGTTGTGGGGCTTTTTGGTAGGAAGTCCTTGGCTATTGGAGGGAGGAATGTCATTTCAGATGAAAAAAGTTCATTAAAACTATATATGTATGTTTATGCATAGAATTGGATGTAAGGCATAAATAGTTAAGAGTATAATTATGTTTTTTCAGACATTCTTCTTGTTATTTAATCCTTTCCCCTCTTCTTCTTCTTCCTCTTGCCCTTCCACTCTTCCCATTTTCATTATTAGATTACTTAAATTCTACCATCTCCCTTCATACACTTCATGTCTTTTTTGTATTAACCTCTTCCCCATATCTAAGGAGCATCTACTCTTCCTATTCTTCTATCAGATAAGTTGAATTCTAAATTGTAAATAACTGTCATAGCATACTAAGAAGTGAGGATGTTTTAATGAGAAAAAATACACAATTTTGTTATTGTGATTTGTAAACATGAGGAGAGCAAGTTACCACTAGAGTAAACCTTCCGTACTGTTGTGCCACATTAATCTGACATTTAGGGCTGATGACGTATGTTGCTAAGTCACCCTTTTGCTTTATATGCTCATCAATAATCTTTTCAACAATAGAATCAAATGCACCTGCATCCATCTCTGTAAAATATGGACCATTTTTTTAACATCAGAATGTGAAAAATCAAGCAAACAAAATGAAGATCCGCAAATATATGAAAAATTCGGTTCATAGGATAGCCAAATAGATGATAACAGAATTTTTAGTGCATTCATTCCATTAGTTGATGGCCATTTTCTCTCTTGTAGCTATAAAAAGAATGTTATGTGGTTGTCAACCATTCATCATGACCAGCCTATGAAACCCCTGGACAGGGCTGTATTCTGGATTGAGTTTGTCATGCGCCACAAAAAGGCTACGCACCTGAGACCACTTGGACATAACCTTACCTGGTACCAGTACCACTCTCTGGATGTGATTGGATTCCTACTCGCTTGTGTGGCAGCCAGTGTAGTCCTTACTGTAAAGTGCTTCTTGTTCATTTACCGATTCTTTGTAAATGAAGAAAAGAAAATGAAGAATGAGTAGAGCTTGGACAATGCACTACATGAATGAACTTTCTGCCTCATTCTAATTAATGAACCACCTTCTAAACACTGACTTGATTCTTTTTAATCAAGGCATATCTTCTTTGTAAATTTTTACTATATAAGAAGACATATAAATCTGTGAATAATGATACATTCTCAAAACTCTCATCTTTCTTTAAATTTTCAAACTAATGTAAAAAATTATATTCTATAAAATGTGAAAAATAAAGATGTACTTGATAGAGTCTTAAAAATCAAAGAATATTTCTTTTTTATTTTAAAGTTTAAAAAAGACTTTATTTCCAGTTAGCAAGGCTATGAAAAATTTAAAACTTAAACTCTCCCAAAATAACCTCAGATGTATTAATAATCTATTTTTTTAATTTTTATTAGATATTTTCTTCATTACATTTCACCTGTTCTCCCGAAAATCCCCTAAACACTCCCCCATCCCCCCACCTGCTCCCCTACCCATCCCACCCACTCCCCCCATTGGCCCTGGAGTTCCCTGTACTGGGGCATATAAAGTTTGCATGACCAAGGGACCTCTCTTCCCAATGATAGCCAACTAGGCCATCTTCTTCTATATATGGAGCTAGAGACATGAGCTCTGGAGGTGATATTTCAATCTTCTTATATATGCTGAGGCTTGCTTTGTGCCCAATTATATGGTCAGTTTTGGAGAATGTTGTTCTTCCACCTATAGGGTTGAATACCCCTTCAGCTCCTTGGGTACTTTCTCTAGCTCCTCCCTTGGGAACCCTGTGTTCCATCTAATAGCTGACTGTGAGCATCCACTTCAATGTAGTTTCTGAGATATCAGTGTTCACAGTTTCCAGCAGACTGTCCAGAGGTGCTTGATAAAGACAGGTCTCTGGAGCCAGGTGTGGTAGATTCTGTCTAAAAATATAAAAGTACAAATGTATCTGGGGAGGGAAACATATGATGATGGTGTATGCCCTGGAAACATTTTAAGTCTACAATAGTGTTACTCAGCTGCCGCTCATTCCATTTAGGATGCTATGAATTCTTTTGTTTTAAAAGTTTTTGACTTGAGTGTGCAGATAAGAAAATAATTAAAAGATAAAACTGTGGATTATCTACTATGGAAATTCTATATAACCACAACTATAGGTTTAGGTCTATCTTTAACGATTGAATAGTGCTCACATTAATTTTGAACACTTTAGTTTATATAGAACTATCATGTTGCCACTTGGAAATGAAATTAACTACTAAGATTCATGTAAAGTGAACCTACTAGTAGACTTAAAAGGTTTACTGGGCAAACACTGTCATCATATGCTCCCTCCCCAGATACTATTTGCATTTTTATATTTTTGTAAAGAAAACTGAATTTTAAGCATAAGCACATAAACCACAAAGAAACCTGTTTTTTTTTTTTTTTACCCCAGAAACAGGGTTTCCCTATCAATAAACATATAACCACAGACCTACCAGAATTACACATGATTTCTCTTCTGAAACTCTAACATATATTAGGAAACAGCCAGATATACTTGCAAAGTTTTCGACCATCATAGATGGAGAAACCAAGATATTCCATGACAACAACAAATTTAAACTATACCTTTTCACTAACCAAACCTACAGAGGAAACTGGAAGGGAAACTCCAGCCCAATGGAGGCTAACTACACTCAAGGAAACAGAAACAAAAAATAATTTTGCCCCATTAAAATCAAAAGAAAAGACACACTACCACCACCAACATCAAAATATCAATCATTGGTCATTAATATATCTCAACAACCATGTCCTAACTTTCCCAGTAAAAAGACACAGGCTAACAGAATGAATGCATAAGCTAATACATCATTATGCTGTATACAATAAATACATTTCACCAGCAAAGATAGGCATTTCCTCACAAGAAAGATCTAGTAATGATTTTTCAAGAAAATGGTCTCAGATAACAAGAATCAGTAGTCATTCTAACATCTACTTAAATAGACCTACAACCAAAAGTAATTTAAAGGATACTTCATACTCACTTAAGGAAAAATCCACCAAGATGATGTCTCATTTATGTACAACTGTGCCATGAATGCAAGGGCACCCACATTCATAGAAGAAACATTACTATGGCTTAAATCACATATTAATCCCCACATATTAATAGTGGGAGACTTCAACACCCTTCACTCACGAATGGACAGGCTATTGAAACAGAAACAAAACAGAAAGAACAAAACTAACAGAGGTTGTTATTCAAATGGACCTAACTATTAAAACATCTGACCAAAACATAATAGAATATACCTTCTTCATAGCACCCCACAGAACATTCTCCAAAACTGACCATATGATTGGGCACAAAGCAAGCCTCAGCAGATACAAGAAGATTGAAATATCACCTTACATCTTATCATTCTACAATAGAATAAAACTGGACTTCATCAACAACAGAAACCATGGAAAGCCTATGTACTCATGGAGAATGAAGAATTCTCTACTCAATGATGACTGGGCCCAGGAAGAAAGAAAGATGAAAGACTTTCAAGAATTAAATGAAAATGAAGGCACAATGTACACATATTTATGGAACACTGTGAAAGCAATCCTAAGAGGGACTCTCATAACACTAAGAGCCCCCATAAAAAATTGTAGCATTCTCATACTAATGAATTGAAAATGCACCTGAAGGCTCTAGAAAATAGTAAACTTGTGTAGGAAGAGTAGACAGCCAGAAATAATCAATCTCATGGCTGAAATAAATCAATTACTTAGAAACAAAGAAACCAACTGATTAAATGGGTCAACAAAATCAAGAGGTGATTTTTCAGGAAAATTAACATGATAAACAGCCCCTTAGCAAAACTAATGAAAAGGCAGAAAGACAGTACCCAAATTAACAAAATCAGAAATGAAAAGGGAGACACAACAATGAAAAATGAGGAAATTCAAAAATTTTAGGACTTATTTCAAAAGTGTGAACTCCAATATTCTGGAAAATCTAAATAAAATGGACAGTATCCTGGATAGATACTAATTATAGAAGTTAAATCAAGATCAGGTAACCTATCTGAATAGTCCTTTAACCCTTAAGAAAATAGAAGCAGTTATTATATATCTCCCAACCAAAAGGGAAAAAGAGCCCAAGGCCAGATGGGTTTAGCACAAATTTCTACCAAAGTTTAAAGAAGAGCTAAGGCCAATACATCTTAAACTATTCCAGACTTTAGAAACATAAAGAACTTTAGCAAATTCACTCTATGAGACCAGAGACACTTTGACACCTAAACCACACAAAGACTCAACAAAGAAAAAGTATTTCAGATCAATTCCCCTTATGAACATTGATTAAAAACACACAAAAAAATACAAACTTAATCAAAGAATGTATCAAAGACATCATCCACCTAAAGTCATGAAATGCTGATTTGTGGAATAATAGAAAGAGAACTGGGATAATGATTGAATAATTATGTAAATAAATGACTGGACTTTTATCTGCAATAGCTGAACTATCTACACAGCTCTCCGGAGAGTCAACAGAAGCAGAACACAGAGTTATAGGTTGCACCCATGATTGACTTTCAGTCATTCTTCTATTAATTCCAAATGCCCCTTTCTAGCAACCCCTCTCCAAGCCAGAAATTGTCCTTGGCAATGTCCTTACCAAAACCTTAAACATTCAAAATTAAATAATGCATCTTTCATCATCTAATATCTGGCTGCCTTACTTCAGGAATCAGTGCCATATTAGGGAGCTGCTTGGGCATATCTGGTATTAACATCGTAATTGTCTACCAGTTATAAAGAAAAGATTAACCTTGGTAGATGAATCTAATGTGGAGTTAAGCAAATTCTCCATTCTGGTCATCATAGCTCTATTACAGCATGAATTACACAGTTTTTTCAGAAGGTCAGATAAAAGGAGATTGTCAGCAAAAAGGCAAATAACTCATCTAATCTGCCTAATATTAGATACAACTCTTAACCAATAAAATGCATATAAAGGAATACAAGAGCCTTGTGTATTTTATTTTTTTTTGGAAAATTCCTTTTATCTTGGTTGTTAGACACACTGATTATATCTATAATATAATTTTTTAAAGTTGTTATATGATTACCGGACAACCAAGTATCTTCTAAAAAAAAAAAAAAAGAACACATAGGAGACCTGGGTACCCAGTAGGCAATTAACAACAAAGTTAATGTAAAAAGTACGAACATGGATATATACCTAACATGGTAATCTTAGATGAGAGAGCGTCCAAATGCTATAGTAAAACCCTGTGACTACAGTGAGTAAGAAACACAGATTAGCACTTTGGTAGATGAAATAGAACTATACTTAATAGGAAAAAATATTGAGTAAACTGTGCTTAATCTGATTTGGATCTTTGCTTGTTAATGCAGTCTTGAACAGTTTTAATGAAATCGAGATACAAACAGAGAACTCTAACATAGAAACTACAAAGAACTTGTGCTGAAAGCTCTAATAGAGTTATTTTATGAGTGTAAAAAAAGTGTGCATACATGAAGACAGTGCCCACACATGTACATTCTCCTAGTTATTTTTCTCATAACAATTACACTCCTGTTTTCTCTGATGTTGCTCTTTTTTATATAATAAACCTGACTTCACAGAAAGTGGAAGGCTTTATTCAGTGATCCAGAGCAGAATGTGATAATGTTTTCTTTGGGGTCAACAGTTAGTTACAAAACAGAGAAAGTCCAACACAATTTCAGCCTCTGCATAGCTTCCACAAAGAGTTAAGTAAAATGTATCCATATAAGGCCACTATTACTCAAACTTTTAAAGCATATAAAGGTCTGATTAGAGAAACTCCCTTGTGAAAAAATAATGTGTCTGTACAATGAAAGCATTCCTAAGGGGTAAACTCATAGCACTGAGTTCCTCCAAAAAGAAACTGGATAGAACATACATTAGCAGCTTGACCACACTTAAAATCTCTAGAACAAATGGAAGCAGATTCACCCAAGAGGAGTAGATGACAGGAAATAATCAAACTCAGGGGTGAAATCAACCATGAGGAAACGGAAAGAACTATTCAAAGAATCAATCAAACCAGGAGCTGGTTCTTTGAGAAAGTCAACAAGATAGATAAACCCTTAGCCAGACTCACTAGAGGCCACAGGGACAGCATCCTTGTTAACAAAATCAGAAATGAAAATGGAGACATAAGAACAGATCCTGAGGAAATCCAAAACACCATCAGATCCTTCTACTAAAGGCTATATTAAAAAAAATTGGAAAATATGGATGAAATTGACAAATTTCTAGACAGATACCAAGTACAAAAGTTAAATGAGGATCAGATTAATGACCTAAACACTCCTATATTTAATAAAGAAATAAATCAATCATTAATAATCTCCCAACCCCCCCCCCCCCAAAAAAATCCCAGGACCAGATGGGTTTAGTGCAGAGTTCTATCAGACCTTCAAAGAAGACCTAATTCCAGTTCTTCTCAAACTATTCAGCAAAATAGAAAGTTAAGGTATGTTACCCAATTCATTCTATGAAGCCACAATTATTCTCATACCTAAACCACATAAAGACACATCAAAGATAGAGAACTTCAGAACAATTTCCCTTATGATTTTCGATGCAAAAATACTCAATAAAATCCTCGCAAACCGAATCCAAGAACACATCAAAATGATCATCCATCTTGACCAAGTAGGCTTCATCCCAGGAATGCAGGGATGGTTTAATATACAGAGATCCATCAACGTAATCCACTATATAAACAAACTGAAAGATAAAAACCACATGATCATCTCCTTACATGCTGAGAAAGCATTTGACAAAATCCAACACCCATTCATGATAAAGGTCTTGGAAAGATCAGGAATTCAAGGCCCATACCTAAACATAATAAAAGCAATCTACAGCAAACCAGTAGCCAACATCAAACTAAATGGAGAGAAGCTGGAAGCAATCCCACTGAAATCAGGGACTAGACAAGGCTGCTCACTTTCTCCCTACCTATTAAATATAGTACTTGAATTCCTAGCCAGAGCAAATCCACAACAAAAGGAGGTGAAGGGGATAAAAATTGGAAAGGAAGAAGTCAAAATATCACTATTTGCAGATGATATGATAGTATATATAAGTGACCCTAAATCTCCTAAATCTGATAAACAGCTTCAGTGAAGTAGCTGGATATAAAATTAACTCAAATAAATCAATGACCTTTCTCTATACAAAGGATAAATGGGCTGAGAAAGAAATTAGGTAACCAACACCCTTCACAATTTTTAAAAACAATATAAAATACCTTGGTGTGATTCTAACTAAGGAAGTGAAAGATCTGGATGATAAGAACTTCAAATCTCTGACAAACGAAATTGAAGAAGATCTGAGAAGTTGGAAAGATCTCCTATGCTCATGGATTGGCAGGATCAATATAGTAAAAATGGCTATCTTGACTAAAGCAATCTACAGATTCAATGCAATCCCCATCAAAATTCCAACTCAATTCTTCAATGATTTAGAAAGGGCAACTTGCAAGTTCATCTGGAATAATAAAAAACCTAGGATAGCAAAAACTATTCTCAAGCTGGAAAGAACCCAGGTGTCCCTCAAGAGAGGAATGGATACAGAAATTATGGTACATTTGCACAATGGAGTACTACACAGCTATTAAAAACGATGAATTTATGAAATTCCTTGGCAAATGGATGGATCTGGAGGGTTTCATCCTGAGTGAGGTACCCCAAAGTGCCTCTGGTGGAATCACCAAGCCCGACCTCAAGCTGTACTACAGACCAATTGTAATAAAACCTGCATGGTACTGGTACAGCGAAAGACAGGTAGATCAATGTAATAGGATTGAAGACCCAGAAATGAATCCACACACCCATGATCACCTGATCTTTGACAAGGGAGCTAAAACCATCCAATAGAAAAATGATAGCATTTTCAACAAATGGTGTGAGCACAACTGGCGGTAATCATGTAGAAGACTGGGAATTGATCCATTCTTATCTCCTTGTACTAAGGTCAAGTCTAAGTGGTTTAAGGAACTTCACATAAAACCAGAGACACTGAAAGTTATAGAGGAGAAAGTGGGGAAAAGCCTCGAAGATATGGGCACTGGGGAAAAAATTCCTGAATAGAACAGCAATGGCTTGTGCTGTAAGATCAACATTTGACAAATGGGACCTCATAAAGTTGCAAAGCTTTGGTAAGGCAAAAGATACTGTCAATGAGACAACAAGGCTACCAACAGATTGGGAAAGGATCTTTACCAATCCTAAATCAGATAGGGACTAATATCCAATATATATATATATATATATATATATATATATATATATATATATATATATATATATATATATATACTCAAGAAGGTGGACACTAGAAAATCAAATAATCCCATTAAAAAATTGGGCACAGAACTAAAAAAAGAATTTTCAACTGAGGAATACCGAATGGCTGAGAAACACCGGAAAAAATGTTCAACATCCTTAATCATCAGGGAAATGCAAATCAAAACAACCCTGAGATTCCACCTCACACTAGTCAGAAAGGCTAAGATCAAAAATTCAGGTGACTTGCAGATGCTGGTGTGGATGTGGAGAAAGAGGAACACTCCTCCATTGTTGGTGGGATTGCAAGCTTGTACAACCATTCTGGAAATCAGTCTGGAGGTTCCTCAGGAAATTAGACATAGTACTACCAGAGGATCCTACAATACCTATCCTGAGCATATATCCAGAAAATGTTCCAGCTGGTAATAAGGACACATGCTCCACTATGTTCATAGCAGCCTTATTCATAATAGCTAGAAGCTGGAAAGAACCCTGGTGTCCCTCAAGAGAGGAATGGATACTGAAATTATGGTACATTTACACAATGGAGTACTACACAGCTATTAAAAAACAATGAATTTATGTAGTTCCTAGGCAAATTGATGGATCTGGAGGGTATCATCCTGAATGAGGTAACCCAATCACAAAAGAACTCACATAACATGTACTCACTGATAAGTGGATATTAGCCCAGGAACCTAGATTACTCAAGATACAATTTGCTAAACACATGAAACTCAAGAAGAATGAAGATCAAAGGGTGGACACTTCACCCCTGCCTAGAATTAGGAACAAAGCACACATTGAAGGAGTTACAGAGATCAAGTGTGGAGCTGAGACAAAAGGATGGACCAACCAGTGACTGCTGTAGCCGGGGATTCATCACATAATCAGCCACCAAACGCAGGCACTATTGCATACAACAACAAGATATTGCTGAAAGGGCCCCGATATAACTGTCTCATGTGAGGCTATGCCAGTGTCTGGCAAACACAGGAGTGGATGCTCTCAGTCAGCTATTACATGGAACAGAGGACTCCCAAGGAAGGCACTAGAGAAAGTACCCAAGGAGCTGAAGGGGTCTCCAACCCTATAGGTGGAAGAAAAATATCCACTAACTAGTACCCCCAGAGCACGTTTCTCTAGCTGCATATGTAGCAGAAGATGGCCTAGTTGCTCATCTTTGGGAAGAGAGGCCCCTTGGTCATGCAAACTTTATATGCCCCAGTACAGGGGAACGCCAGGGCTAAGATGTAGGAGTGGGTGGTTAGGGGAGCAGGGCAGGGGAAGGGGGAGCGTATAGGGGACTTTCAGGATAGCATTTGAAATGAAAATGAAGAAAATTGCTTTTTGATAAAGAATCAGAGAGGCAAAATGAATTCATTTTGCTATTATTACCACATGGTTATAATCGTTAAAATATTTAATAGTATTTTGAAATTTAATAGTTCATTATCAGTTCTAAGAGAAGTGATACACAGATAAATATCAATGGAATACAACATGATTTTATTTGTTAAATACAAGAACACAACTAATGCCAGGATGTCAATTTTAAAAAATCATAGGTCTCTTATTGGTAAACATTACACTGCTGCAAAAATAGAAAAAACTTTTGTGCTAGTAATGATATAAAATATAAATTAATTTTGTGAGAAATATTCAGTATGCAATGCATTGCTTCTGAATTTTATTCCACAATCATTTGCAAACACCGATTATTGGTCTTATATTTATACCATTCTTCTGCCAATTTGGTGCTTTATATTTTTATGCATATTACAAATTGTGGATGAGTCATGGAAGACTGTGGCTAAAGCAACCTTGGCAATATATTTCAATCAAGAATTGAACTATTAAATATTTTCTCGCAATCACCATGTTTTTCTGTTTGGTATTTAATATATCATTAAGATTCTTGATAAAAATATATAAAACTGAATGGAAACTCATAGAGTCAGTCTCAGAGTAACATCAGCTGGAAAGGCAAAAACATGTCATTCCCAAGAAAACAGAATGAAACTGAAAAAAAAAAGTAATTGCCCTTGTGTAGTGAACACTTTTACTGTATTTATATCAAGGGGGAAATAGTATTTTAGAGATTGATCTGTTTCCATTTTTCTGTAGTCCGCTACCTCAAATATAAACTACTCTAGCAAACTTTTCACCGTGACAGTGTGAATGGGGACATTGTGGTGTGACAGAGCAAGTTACAGTGCTAATCAGAGATAAATGGAACAGAAAGATCCAAGGTAAAGCAATGAGGCCCTCTGCTGCTCTAGTCATGAGTGACACCTTGTCATCTCTTCTCATCAGGGTCACAACTGAAAGAAAAACACATCTTCCTGTATGACAGTAAAGTTTGCCACTATTTTCCCTATAATTAAAAAAATGTGAATAGAACATCATTTTATGTAAGCTTCATTTATTTAATTGCTCAGCCCTTTAAAAGATATTCTTTAGAAGGTTTTGTATGAGACCTTTGAAAAGTCTCATTCCAGGTCCAGCACCCAAAGTTTTTTTTACTCTACTTGTTTCCTTGATGGACTTTTTAAAAATATTCTCCATATTAATATGTTATCTGATGTTTATCTGTAAACTATTCTAAATCCAGATTCTAGGATTCCACTTCACTCAAGTTCTTCCTCTCCTTTTCGTTTTATAGGTCCCATTTGTTAACTGAAGTGCTTAAATTTCTGTGCTTATCTTTGTAGGATTTGGCCTGTTTTCTCTAATAGTTTCATGTTTTATAATTTTCACATTGAGATCTTTGATGTACTCAGAGATGGTGCAAGGTGACAGATACAGGTTAATTGCACTCTTCTCATGCCACGTTCTCCCACCAATAGTTGACGATGTATATTTTTGGCATCTTCAACAAAAAGGAGGATGGCTGTAGTTATAGACACTCGTGCTTGTGTCTTCCACTCAGCTTCTTACTTTGAATTTTCCTTTGACTGAGATCATCCTCAACAGGAATGCTGTAGTTTGATCTGAAGATGGTATAATTAGTTGAATATGGAGGTTATCCTAAAGGTTGGAGGGGGAAAACACAGTGTGAGTGTTCTGGCTCCATCAGAATCTGTATTTCAATTTCTGTCCTGAACCTTCTGTGCCTTTTGTAATGATACCTGCTTACTGCAATGGAGTAATATAGACACCTTATTTGAACATATTGTAATGCATTTGGTAGACTATAGGCCTACTTCTTGCACACTATGTACCTTTCCAAGGAACTTGGAAGTTTCTAGAAAAAATTCAATTGGTAAGCAGCTCTGTGTTGGCGAATCAAACAATCCTTCTCTAATGGCACAACATGGGAAGAAGCTCTAATGTTTGGGTAGCAGATTGCCTTAGTCAGGGTTTCTATTCCTGCACAAATATCATGTCAAGAAGCAAGTTGAGGAGGAGGGTGTTTATTTAGCTTACATTTCCAGATTGCTGTTCATCACTAAAGGAATTCAGGAATGGAACTCAAGCAGGCCAGGAAGTAGGAGGGCTTGGGAAAAGATAGGACCACTAGGACGATGGAGAAGCAGACATGGGTTAGGTGAGCCATAACTCCGCAGCCTTGAGGAGTTCAGAGCAGCCTGGATGAAATAGTACTTAATAACACAAAATTTTCTATAGGAAAGTAGATTCAAACACCATAGAGGCTAGGCAGGTGCCCAGGTCTTGTGTTGTTTAAGGCTTATTGGAACTAGAAAGGCTGTGTGTGTCTTTCATCTAAGAACTTAAATATGAAGGCAATGTAGAAACCCCAAACCAGCATATAGATAATTTCTACAACACTAAAGCAATGTTGATCCTCTGTATTTTTTTATAGAAAATATGAAGGATTTTAAAATATACAAACCAGTGTAAAATGCTGATAATGAAGAAAGTACTGCAGTCAGGTAGAGAAAAAATATTTAAGGGCCTTTATTCAAGAGTTGGCAAAGTGAAAATTTGTAGCTGATTAAATAAGTAAGAAACAGGGCTATAAAATGTATTTTTTTTTCTGTAATAAAATGTGCTGAACAAAAGCATCTCAAGGAAAAAAGCACAACACTGTATTTTGGATTGTGCTTACAGATCCTAGAATGCATGAATACCTCATTTTATAATACATAAATACCTCATTTTATTTTTATTTATTTATTTGGGGGATGGGGGTGGTTTCGAGACAGAGTTTCTCTGTATAGCCCTGGCTGTCCTGGAACTTACTTTGTAGACCAGGCTGGCCTCGAACTCAGAAATCTGCCTGCCTCTGCCTCCTGAGTGCTGGGATTAAAGGCATGCACCACCACGCCCAGCCAATATCTCATTTTATACACAGCCATCATATACTAACCTTAGGTGACTCAAAGTAGTAAACTCGGAGAGATAAAGCTGAGCCTTGATTAGTGACAGACCTGAGTATCGAACTCAGACGTTCCCTGGCAGATATACTCTTAGGTACCAACATTTTCCTTTTGCAATCACAAAGCAAACATTTTCTCTGCTTGGACATTTATACCTCCCCACTCTTGTTTCCTCTCCGACTCTGTGGTTTCTCAAAAATAAGAGTTAAAACAAAGTTTGCAGTTTAGCAAGAATCTTGGGACATTACCAAAATGGACTTGGCATGAGGCAATGCTCACTGCAAACAATGAAAGGCAGAAAATAAAGTAAGTAGAGAAACTGAAATCTTCACATCAGCTCTGTAATTGAAGTTCTCCATGATAAATAGATTCATTAAAAC
>LR754846.1:0-11245 GCA_902729485.2 Mus minutoides | reverse complement strand
TCATAATAGCCAGAAGCTGGAAAGAACCCAGATGTCCCTCAACAGAGGAATGGATACAAAAAATTTGGTACATTTACACAATGGAGTACTACTCAGCTATTAGAAACAATGAATATATGAAATTCCTAGGCAAATGGATGGATCTGGAGGGTGTCATCCTAAGTGAGGTAACCCAATCACAAAAGAACTCACATAACATATACTCACTGATATGTGGATACTAGCCCAGAAGCCTAGACTACCCAAGATACAACTTACTAAACACATGAATGTCAAGAAGAATGAAGTTCAAAATGGGTCTCTTTGCCCCTTCCTAGAATTAAGAACAAAGCACACACTGAAGGAGTTACAGAGATCATGTGTGAAGCTGAATCAAAAGGATGGACCAACCAGTGACGGCAGCTGCCATGGATCCTTCCCATAATCAGCCACCAAAATAAACACTATAGCATATGCCAGCAAGATAATGCTGAAAGGGACCTGATATAGCTGTCTCATGGGAGGCTATACCAGTGCCTGGCAAACACAAAAGTGGTTGCTCACAGTCAGCTATTAGTTGGAACACAGGACTCCCAAGGAAGGAGCTAGAGAAAGTACCCAAGGAGCTGAAGAGGCCTTCAACCCTATAGGTGGAAGAATAATATGAACTAACTAGTTCTCCCTGCACTCATGTCTCTAGCTGCATATATGGAAGAAGATGGCCTAGTTGGCCATCATTTGGAGGAGAGGCCCCTTGGTCATACAGATTCTATATGCCCCAGTACAGGGGAACGCCAGGGCCATTACGTGGGAGGGGGTGGGTAGGGGAGCAGGGCGGGGATGCGGGAGGGTAAGGGGAAATTTCTGGATAACATTTGAAATGTAAATGAAGAAAATATCTAATAAAGAGAGAAAAAAAATTTTAATCCCCATCAAGCTCATAAAAGACACTAAAATCTTCACAAATTGTGACATTCTCAATAAGTCTTTTATGTTCTCTTTTTCCATTCTTATGGAGTTTTTGGTTTTAGTCTCATGGAGATTTTCTCATTAACATAATCTGTAAGAAGTTGATATACCCTATCTTTATTTACTGTTTCTTCTTTCTCTTTTCTTCAGGTTTGTCTCCCCAGTAGAGTGTGTTCCTAGAGTATGTTTACTAGATGGCAGAAATGTATTCTTATTGTTGTTAGATATTTTATACTTCCCTTTATTCACAGAGAATTCCTGTGAAATAGAGAGAAATTCTAATAACAATCATTCCTATAGTGATATATATATATATATATGTATATATATATATATATATATATATATCTTAGATATATATATATATATATATATATATATATATCACTTAGAGTGCTATGTAATGCTATATGAAGTTATATTTTTATATGCCATATGAAATCTTGAGTATCTTATGCCCTATTAGGTATTTACTATCTTATGCTATCTAAAGATGTCCTCCAAATCTGCACCCTTTGGTTACACAAGTAAATGTTTTCCACTCTACTCAAATCACTGTTCTCTCTTAAGTCAAGTTGGTCAATGGAGACTTGCATAAACTGTGCATCCCCACTCACTTAGAGTTGATTACAAGTCTCAATCACAGTCATACAACCTCTGTGATGTTCAAACTATCAAATCAATACTATGACTTCAATGTTACCATTTTAAACATAAGATTGGATCTGGAATGGTTTCATAGTTTCACAGTTTCATCAGCTCATGCAGGGGAAAGTGTGGCAGAGTAGATAGCTCTGGTTATAGTAGAAGCAGGTGGATCTTACTTCTGTATGCCATACTAATATTTGTGAGGTATTTAGGTGAGTGTGTCAACAAGGCACTGACCATGTAGAATGTGGCATGGTGATGTTAGGTGTGAAAATTAAGTTCCTTTTAAAATGTCCAAGATTTGAGTTATCTTAAAAATTTTTAATAATTATATAATAGAATATAAATGGCATGCACTGTGTTGTTCTTCAAGCAAAATTAGTGACTTTCTATATTTATCACCTCACAGTCTAGAAAAGTTCAATCCATGATAACAGTAAATTTGATTTGAATTCCCTTTACTGACACTAGGCCTGAGGGACTGGAAGAGTTTTGTTTATGTTTCTTGGCACAAAAACAATAATTAATAAACATCACACCTAAAAACAATTTTTGACTAGAGATACATGTTCTTGCCTGACATATGTCATACTTGTAATTTCTCTTCCTCAAAATTTCTATTTAATTTTTTAATACATTCTCCTGCCACCTCTCCACCCACCTTCATCAGACCTGCGGACCCTGAACCATGGAGGTTAGCTTCCATTCCCCCACCCATCTTACCTGCTCACTCAGTTATTTGGGGCATGTCAAGCTACCCTTAGCAGATTGCTATCCCTGGACCTCCATTCTCCTCTGAAACCTTCTCTCATCTTTAGACATACAGAGCCTGAACCACGCAGACCTACAGATCCTAGACCATACAACGCAAGGATATACATTAGAGGCCTGCCACAACAGAAACATTCAATTTAACCCCGATCACAATACTTACTATGGCAGGAACATCCAGGGCCAAAGCCATCCAGATGGCTAAATGGGTATCCTAACACTAACACAAGAAAATGACCTTACATCTAATCTTATTAAGATGATAGTAGCCTTTAAAAAGGAAATTAATAAATCCTTTAAAGAAAAGGGAGAAAATGCAATCAAACAGAAGTTTCTAAAGAGGAAGCTAATAAATCCCTTAAAGATCTACAGAAAAATATAATTAAACTGGTGAAGGAAATAAATAAAAATGTGCAAGACCTGAGATTAGAAGTAAAAGCAATAGAGAAAAGACAAACTGGAGAAATACTGGAGATTGAAAATCTAGGGAAGAGAACAGCAACAACAAATGCAAGTGTCATCAACAGAATACAGGAGATAGGAGAAAGAATCTCAGGCATAGAGGACAAAATAGAATAAATTGATACATCAGTCCAACAAAATGTTAAATCTAAGAAATATCTGACACAAAACATCTAGGAAGTCTGGGTTACCATGAAAAGACCTAATCTATTAGTAATACGAAAAGAAGCAGATTAAGAGTTCCAGCTCCAAGACACAGAAAATATTTTCAACAAAATCATAGAAGAAATGTTTCCAATCTAAAGTAAGAGATGCCAATAAACATACAAAAAAGCTTATAGAACACCAATAGAGTGGAGCAGAAAAGAAAATTCCCCCACCACATAATAATCAAAACACAAAATCCATAGATAAAATGTGTTCATTTTAAGCAGTATAAAAAGCAGGAAGCATATAAAGTCAGACCTATCAGAATTATGCCCAACTTTGGGACAGAGACTGTAAAAGCTAGAATGGCCTGAAAAGATATCTTGTAGCTTTATAAAACCACAGATGCCAACCTAGATTAGTATAATGAGCAAAATTCTCTATCACCATAGACGAAGAAAAAAATATATTTCAAGACAAATTCAAGTTCAAACACCATCCATCAATAAATCAAGCCGTACAGAAAATACTAGAAGAAAAACACAAGCCCAAGGAGGTTAAATATGTCCGAGATATTGAAATATGTAATTCCATACCAACAAAAACAAAGGATACACAATACAACACACATACACACACACACTAACACCACCACTATCAAAATAACAGGAATTAACAATCACTGATTATTAATATCTCTCAACATGAATGGACTCATTTACCCATTAAAAAGACACAGGCTAACAGAATGGATGTTACATTCAAGAAACATACTTCAGCAAGAAAGCAGACCATACCTCAGAGTAAAGGGCTAGAAAAAAAATTTTTTTTGGCTTTTCCAGACAGGGTTTCTCTGTATAGCCCTGGCTGTACTGGCACTCACTTTATAGACCAGGCTGGCCTCGAATGCCTCTGCCTCCCGAGTCCTGGGATTAAAGGCGTGCACCACCATGCCCAGCTTAGAAAAGCTTTAAAAATATACAGACCCAAGAAGCAAGCATGATTATCCCTTCTAATACCTATAAAATATATTTTCAACCATAATTAATCAAAGGATAATGAGAAGGGCGCTGCATATTCACCAAAGAAAAAATACCTATCAAGATGATATCTCAATTCTGAACACAAGGGCACCCAAATTTCTAAAATCAACATTGCTATAGCTTAAATCACTCATTGAACCACACACAATAATAATGGGAGCCCTAAAAATCCCAGTCTCATCAATTAACAGGATATAAAAAAAAAAAACAAACACAGGAAAAATGAAACTAACAGACATTATGAAGCAAATGGACCTACCAGACATTTATAGAATATTTCACCCAAACACAAAAGAATATATACTCATATCAGCAACTCACGGATCCTTTTCCAAAATTGACCATATACTTGGTCACAAAGCAAGCCTCAACAGATATAAGAAAATTGAAATAACACCTTGTATCTTATCAGGCCACCATGGATTAATGTTGGGCTTCAACAACAACAGAAACAATTAAAACTTACATGAACTTGGAAATTGAACAATTCTCTAGTCAATGATGCAGGGGTCACGGAAGTAATAAATAAATCAAAGATTTTCTAAAATGCAATGAAAATGAAGGCACAACAAAGCAAAAGCCATGGGACATGATGAAAGCAGCACTAAGAGAAAAGTTCAGAGCATTGAGTGCCTCCATAAAGAAATTAGGAAGTTCTCATAGCAGTAATTTAAAAGTACACTAGAAATCTCTAGAAAAGAAAAAGAAGAAGGAGGAGGAAGAGAAGAAGGAGGAGGAGGAGAAGGAGAAAGAGAAGGAGAAGGAGAAGGAGAAGGAGAAGGAGAAGAAGAAGAAGAAGAAGAAGAAGAAGAAGAAGAAGAAGAAGAAGAAGAAGAAGAAGAAGAAGAAGAAGAAGAAGAAGAAGAAAGTAAATCACACCAAGAGGAGTAGAAGAGAAGAAATTATCAAATTCAGAGATGAAAACAATCCATTACAAACAATGAAAACAATAAAAAGAATCAAAGAAAACCAAGAATTGATTCTTTAGGATTTAAGAAGATAGACCAAACTAAACAAACTAACCAAAATACAGAGAGAGAGAGTATCCAAATAAACTAAATCAGAAATGAAAAGAGAGACACAACAGACACTGAGGACATTCAAAGAATCATTGGGTTTTAATTGAATGTCTATACTCCACAAAACAAACTCAGGCCGGGCGTGATGGTGCATTCCCTTAATCCCAGCACTTGGGAGGCAGAGGCAGGCGGATTTCTGAGTTCAAGGCCAGCCTGGTCTACAAAGTGAGTTCCAGGACAGCCAGAGCTATACAGAGAAACCCTGTCTCGAAAAACCAAAAACAAAACAAAACAAAAAAAAAAATCAAACAAACAAACAAACAAAAAAAAACTCAAAGGAAAAAAAATCACAATTTTCTTATTAGATGCTGCTAAGGCCTTTGACAAAAATCCAAATCCTCCTTTATGTTAAAAGTATCAGAGAGATCAGAAATACAAAGCACATACCTAAACTTAACACACAGCAAGCCAATAGCCAACACCAAACTAAATGGAGATAAACTTAAAGCAATTCCACTAAAATCAGGGACAAGACAAGGCTGCCCACTCTCTACCTACCTAGCATGGCTATTCTCTAACCATGAGAGGCTTTACCCAGCATCTGACTCAGATGCAGATACTCACATTCAAACAGTAGATGGAGCTTCAGGACTGTTATGGAATTATGGAAGAATGGGGGGAAGGATTTTAGGCTGAAAGGGAAGACCAACAGAGTCAATTATCCTGAAAATTTGTGGGCCCTCAGAGACTGAGCAGCCACCCAAAGAGCACACAAAGGCTGGATCCTAGGCCTCTCTGAACATTTGTAGCAGGTCTGGAGATTGGTCTTGATGTGAGTCCCTAACAATTGGAGCTGGGCTATCCCAAAAGCCGTTGCCTGTGTATTGGATATCTTCTTCTAGCTGACTGCCTTGTCTGACCTCAGTGGGAGAGGATGCACACACACAGAGACTTGATGTACCAGGATGGAAGGAATACCCCATGGGGCTCCTAAATGCTTAGAAGAGAATGACAAAGAAATGGAGGGAAGGACTGTAAAAGGGGGACCAGTGGGAGGCAGGGAACAGTATGTAAAGTGAATAAATTATAAAAAATTAAATTAAAAAACAAAATAAAACTGTTCCTTTTGAAATGCTTCTTACTTAATTCTAATTTGATGTGACTGTAGAACTCATTTTATGTTTCTATTTGCGTGACATTTATTGTTTAATCCTTTGTTTTCAGTCCATGTGTTGTTACTCTTCAAGTGAATTTCTTTTAATGAATTGGTTAATTTTCTTTCCATCCTGAACACAGCTTCTACTCCCTCTTCTGCTCTTAGTCCTTCCCTCTCACCTATCTCTTCTCCATCCCCTCTCTCTTTCACCTCCTGAAGGGAGGACTCCCTTGGATATCAAGCCACTTTGGCATATCAAATTGAAGTAAGCCTAGTTGTATCTTTTCCTATTGAGGCTAGACAAGGCATCCCTGTTAGGGAAAGGGCATCCAAAGGCAAGCCGTGTATAACACAGCATACATTCATATCATCTCATTCACTTTTTTTCTTGTTTGTATATGCTAGTTTATTTTCCCATGCTTATCATTCATTTTAGTGATTTTTAGCATGAAATAGATATCTGTATTAGTTCATCTACTGCTTTTGATGCTGTTTTTTTTTTTCTTCAAGTACAGACCTCCCTTAGCCATGACTTATACAATTGGTCTGATAGTAATAAATTCATGAGTTTTCTTCTTTCTCATGGACTTGCTATTTCCTTAATTTCTGAGTCTATTGCATATATTATTTCAGCCTCTTCTCTGTTGGTGTTAAATGTATTACCCTATTATCTTCTGACCCACATGGGATCTACTAGGAAGCAGGTCGTTTCTCTAATAGTAATTATATAATGATTGCAATGTTATTTTCTTGCTGATATTTTTCTTTTTCTTTGTACAGAACTTTGACAAGTTAATGGAAAAAATTCACTGGATAGTGCCATTTGAACAAATTCATTATCAATCCGTTGATGCTCTTGGACCTGGATGTCCCAAACTATCCAAAAATAGAAATACATTTTCCAATGATTTTTTAAATTTTTTTTTTGTGGATCTGTGTATGTTTCAAAAGGGGATTTCTTATCTTCTTAAGACAAGTCAAAACTCAATGTCTAATTTTTTAAAATATCTTTGAAGCTTTCTAAAGTCATTTTCATTTGTTTCCTCATTTACTTGACTGCCCTACTTGTTCATAAAACTTATATTCAAGGTCAGATACTCTTCTAACTGACTTGCTGTTAGAACTGAGAGTCAGAGTAGATGGATGATACCAGAAGAATAAGTCCCTCTGAATCAACTAAGAAAGAGAGATAGGAGCTCACAGAGACTGCAGAAGCAAACACAGGTAATATATAGGTCCACAACAGGTTCTATTGCATATATACCATAGCATATTAGCTTAATTTTGTGGGATTCCTGACTGTGAGAACAAGTTGGTCTCTGACTCCTGTGCAAGCTCTTGGGATTCTTTGCCTCTTGAGGGGTTACTGTGTTCACCATCAATATTATAATTTTGCTTCAACTTATTATACTTTCTTTTGTCATGTTTGGTTGTTATCTCTTAGAAGCCTGCTGTTTTTTTCTATTGAGAGACAGAGAGGAAGTAGATGAAGAGGGGAGAGGAGGAGAAAGAACTGGAAGGATTAGAGGGAGGGAAAATGATTATAAGGATACATTATATGAAAAATAATTTTTTAATCTAAAAATAAGCACCTCAAAAAGACTTGCTACTCTAACTTCATATTGTTGATGGAGCAGTTATTTCCATGTATATATTTGAATCATTATACTGAGACCCATCTCTGGAGATAATTCACAATGTGTACTCCCTTCCTAATTTTGTCAAATTATTCAACAGTACTTCCTAGTAAAGCAAAATTGCCTAACATTTTCCATTTTGAAATTCTTATAGGGAAATACATCAATTTTACTCTTAGCGGTCTGTTGGTAGACAGTTTTTTGTTCCATTAGAGAAAGATGTTGTCTTGTTATTTCATAAATTTTGCATCACTATGTGATGATTGGGCCATAGGTCAACAGTATTGATTTTATATGTAAAAGGATGTGATCAATACTTTTTAATTATTAACTTTAATTAATTAAAAATAAACCTAGAGCATTATAGAGATAATAACAGGACTCTGTTTATGAAAAAAATTTCCAAAGAAGATAATTTATTGTTTTTCCAGAAGATGAAGAGTAACCGGTAAGGCCTTTACCATAATGACCTTTTAAAATATTCAATGGATGATATATTGGTAATAGGAGAGGGCATATTAATTAAGTTATCTTATAAATGATTCTACTGAGTGAAACACATAGAGTGATTTCCTATGTGCTTCTCACTGTTGTGAATGTACACATGGCAAGATAATAGGAATTTAGGGTAGAGTGATCTAAGATACAGGAGCCATGAGAAGGTTGGTCAGCTACCTTACAAGACATCCTCTGATATAGGCAGGAGGATCAGGTGATAGAGGGAACAAGATATGTATTGGTTATTTTCTTCCTCTGGTAAAATGCTGTAGTGTGCTAACTGTGAATCTCACCAAATCAATCATGCAGACTCTGAAAGACAAGGTCTTTACCCATAGGGTGTGACAAGAAACTGCTATGAGTCCCTCCATATTCTGACTTGCCAGGTTAAGCTCCTGATCATTCTTACCTGTTTTCAGAGTCAAGATTGTAGCTATCTAGTGTTCAGTTTTCTTTTAACAAATATTTTACTGTTCAGAATTACAGATATGCCTATAACATATTTTGGTCAAATCACCAGCTCTGCCTTGCCCTCCATTTTTGCTACTACACCCCACCACTTTTTATTCCCAATTTCTTGTGTATTTTTTTTAACCAAATTGAGTCCACTTTGTCTTGCCACCATATGGCTGGATATAATGTTAAGGTTTGGTCTGTTGCTTTGTATTGTGATACTAAATAGTAGCCCCCAAGTTCTGCTTGTTCCCAGGTACAAGGTGTTCCTCACATACACCAAGTGATGCTATGTAACTTTACCTCACATCACAAGTTATTCCTGTTTTCTCAGTAAATATGTCTACTGCTAGGCAGAAAATGTAGGCATAAATTCCGTACACAGACTTAGGGTTGAAACAAAGACCAGGAGGAGGAGGAGGAGGAGGAGGAGGAGGAGGTAGTGGTGGTGGAGGAGGAGAAAGAAGAGAAGAGGAGAGGAGAGGAGAGGAGAGGAGAGGAGAGGAGAGGAGAGGAGAGGGTGTTATGGGGTAGTTGAACCATGAGGAATACCGAATGGCTAAGAAGCACTTGAAAAAATGCTCAACATCCTTAATCATCAGGGAAATGCAGATCAAAACAACCCTGAGATTCCACCTCACACCAGTAAGAATGGCGAAGATCAAAAATTCAGGTGACAACAGTTGCTGGCGTGGATGTGGAGAAAGGGGAACACTCCTCCATTGTTGGTGGGAATGCAAGCTGGTTCAACCACTCTGGAANTAAAAAAAAAAAAAAAAAAAAAAAAAAAAGACTGACCGACTGACCAGTTGGAAGAGAAGCCCAAATGGAAATTTCCAAGTTATAACTCAGGGTTATTGACAGAGATGTAGATAAAATAGCAGAAAGGGTTGATATTTGCCCAGCTCTAGTATTGCTAAGGTTAATTAGAATTATATAGGCTTTGTGTCTTTTATTTGAGAACTGAATGATCAAGGATAGGTAGACTTTCCCCATAAAGTATTTACCACAATAGTATAAAGCCATCTCCTGAGGCATGGCTAGCCTTCTCATTCTGAAGCTCCTGACTTTATCTATAGCAGCACTCATCTGTCAGTAACTCCTCAGGTAGGGATGGGAATTCAAGTGTCTCTATGGGCTATGGTCTGCAATCTTGGGCAAGTTTTGATCATACCGTCATTACTACTGAGATTTGAATGTGCAACAGTTCTTCAGTGTTCAGAAAATTCTAGCCACCACGTCTATGTTGTGGAATCTCAACATATCACTTTATACTTTGATACTTTAAGGTGAGGCCAGTACAATATCTGTTTTAATTTTTGAGATTTTGTGACGTTGCTGAAGAGAAAACTGAATGAGTTAACTATGTCTCATGAAATTCTCACAGATTTGTGGTCAAGCTGTTTATGGTTTACTACATGTATACCACAAAATAATTGTCATACACATATATTGCTAAATTGGATTACATGACTATATGGATCAACCCACATACAAACATTTTGCATTCATTATGTGCTGTAGACTGGACTCAGTTGGTCTCTCAACACATGGGGAACCAGGGTTTCAGTAATCATGTGGACAAGGAGTCAGCATGATGACAAACAGACACAAACATAAGGGAGGAATGTTGATCTGAATGTAATGTCTCAAAGTGAGCATCAGATTTATATTACAGAAGAAAACAAAGAAGTTAGGTGACACATTAGCCAAGGTACATTGAAGTTATCTGACACAAAACAGAGACTGCATACAAAAAGACTTCCAGGAACCTGGCAGTGTTTACAATTGAGATAAGATCAGCCCTATCAAAAGTCAGCTATTGACAGGAGTCAGGTGAGGATTTCACAACCTAGTCACAATTTATGCTATTCCTCTGAGACTTGTGAATGCTTGCACCAGGGGGGGGTTCTGCTCTTGCTGACCTTTTCATGAAAAATGCAATACTGTACTTTTTCCTAAATCCAAATCCTATTTCTTCCTAGGCCATTGTAAATTCTTGCATATGTGAGTAAATTGGCTGCTCTTTTAAGTGTCTGTAAGGAATATCCATTTGTCAGAAGAACTCACCAACTTTCTTTTAACATGCAATGTAGTCTACCATACCTGACTGTAGAGAATATTTTAAGTGTACTATTTTGAACTAGCCATGAGATTACTAACTCCTATCTGGCAACCTGTGAAATGCCTGAATAGTACCTGTCAAAACAGGGGCATTTTGTCTGAATGGGTAACATTCTTACAAAATTCTAGCCCAGGGTTCACTCCAGGACTCCTAGGACATTGATGAAGGCCAGGAAGCAAAGTTCAGTCTAGCTTAGGCATTTGACAAATTATTTCTGGGAGGTACCTATAATAAAACAACTGAAAGAAAGCACACAGATCCATTCGCCCACTAATGCAAGGACGAGTTTAGAGCATTCATGTTACAGGATGCCAAGGCTCCAGGAGACTAAGTTTCAG
>LR750207.1:710487-769532 GCA_902729485.2 Mus minutoides | reverse complement strand
GAAAAAAGACAGCCTTTTCAACAAATGGTGCTGGCACAACTGGCAGCTATCATGTAGAAGACTGGGAATTGATCCATTCTTATCTCCTTGTACTAAGGTCAAGTCTAAGTGGTTTAAGGACCTCCACATAAAACCAGAGACACTGAAACTTATAGAGGAGAAAGTGGGGAAATGCCTCGATGATATGGGCACTGGGGAAGCCTAACTTTTAAGACAGGGCTTGCTGTGGGGCTGTGGCACATGGCATGACAGAGCCTGTCCTGAGTCCTCAGGAAAGTAAGACTTTTCCCTTTCCTCGTCTCTAACTCTTCCCTTTTATTCTGGCCAAAGCATACGCATGCTTTCTCTGTGTTCTCTGAGGCTCCTCACACCCTGCCTTCTGATGTACCATAGCATTGCCAGCATCTCTGCCCACCTCCATTGCTGAACATGTGGGACCCTGACTCACAACTACATAGGTGCCTTGTCTCGTTTCCATCTCCCTGCACTGGGCAAGTGCTGAGACTTGCGGCTGCCCTGCCTGGTGTCTTTCTTTCAAATTCCAATGAGAGAAGAGGGGAAGTGGAATAGATTTCTTTGTACCTATTTTCTATGGGTTTCATTTATAAAACTCCCCTCTAATTAAATCTAATTAAAATAGATTTCCCTCTAATATCAGCTCATATGCATCTCGCACATTTTGGATTGCGTATCGATTACAGACTCCAAAGTAATTTGGAGTTTCTAATTTTCTTTGTGATCTCTCTCATCTATTTTAAGTGGTGTGTGTGTGTGTGTGTGTGTGTGTGTGTGTGTGTGTGTTTGCTGAGCATCAAACACAGGGCCTTGTGTATGCTAGGCTCATTCTGAGCTATAGCCCCAGCTCTGCATTTGAGTTAACCGTTTGTAGTCAGAGAACGTGTGAGCTTTCAGTCCTTTTGAAGGTATTGAAACTTATTTGCATCCCTGTCTTTTGTTTTGTTTTGTTTTTTGAGACAGGGTTTCTCTGTCTGGCTTTCCTGGAACTCACTTTGTAGACCAGGCTGGCCTCGAACTCAGAAATCCACCTGCCACTGCCTCCCAAGTGCTGGGATTAAAGGCATGCGCCACCACGCCCAGCTTGCATTCATGTCTTGAAGTCTGTTTTACCTCGGATGAATTTAGCTGCCTGTTGTAGCTTCATTTCTGTTACTATGACAAAAAGCAGATAAACTAACAATAATTATAGGGAAGGGAAATGTCTGCTTGTCTTTCAGTTCCAAACCACTATTGTGAGGAACTACTTCAAAGGGGAACTTAAAGTATCACATCTAGTCAAGAACACAGAATAACACTTGGATCCTTCCTTGCTTGCTTCTAGATGTCTTTACTCTTATACCATCCATGGTCCAGGCTAGGGAATGCTGTTGTACTGGCTGGTTTGGTGTGTCAACTTGACACAGCTGGGGTTATCACAGAGAAAGGAGCTTCAGTTGGGGAAGTGCCTCCATGAGATCGAGCTGTAAGGCATTTTCTCAGTTAGTGATCAAGAGGGGAAAGGCCCCTTGTGGGTGGTGCCATCCCTGGGCTGGTAGTCTTGGGTTCTATAAGAGAGCAGGCTGAGCAAGCCAGGGGAAGCAAGCCAGTAAAGAACATCCCTCCATGGCTTCTGCATCAACTCCTGCTTCCTGACCTGCTTGAGTTCCAGTCCTGACTTCCTTTGATGATAAACAGAAACTTGGAAGTGTGAGCTGAATAAACCCTTTCCTCCCCAACTTGCTACTTGATCATGATGTTTTTGCAGGAATACAAACCCTGACTAAGACAGCTGTCAACTGTAGGCTGGATTTCCCCATGTCAATTAACAGCCAACTGGATCCCCCGCAGACATGCTGTTTTTGATCACTAGAACTCTCTTCCCCAGAGTTTCTAGGTTGAATCCAGTTGACAGTTAAAACTAGCCAATGTGCCACCCACTCCAATGTTCTTATGTGTATTGTCTGTATCTTATGTGTATTATCTATATAGTATATCTTTTCCCACTATTTGATTTCCATCTTCTCTGAGAAGGTAACTCTTTTCCATTGCATGTAAGCAGGCCTTACTATCATTTTTCTAGTCTGATCAGCCTGTTTTCAATGGGCGGGTCATGCACTTCCATTTAATGTGATCGATACCATGATTCATCTACTGTATGATCTGCTTTCTGTTTGTCGTGTCCTATGTTCTGAGGGATTGTTATTCCCTTCTTGTTTTCTCTTGATTTTAGCAACATTTTCACAGTCCACTTAATTCCTCTACTGGCTTTTCACCTATCTTGCTTTGCGTTTAGGTAGTTACCCTGGGAGTTCAAACACACAGTTACCACAGTTCTTAAGAGTTTAATACATAAATGTTAGAATCTTAAAACAATATGATTCCTTCACTCTTGTTGTATGCAACTGATATCACATAACTGCGTTCATGCAAGACTATAAAATGTGATATGTGATAAACTAATTTTGCTTTAAATAGCCACGTTATTTTATATTAAGAAAAGAAAAAGTGTAAGCCGGGCCTGGTGGCGCACACCTTTAATCCCAGCACTCGGGAGGCAGAGGCAGGCGATTTCTGAGTTCGAGGCCAGCCTGGTCTACAAAGTGAGTTCCAGGACAGCCAGGGCTATACAGAGAAACCCTGTCTCGAAAAACAAAAAAAAAAAAAAAAAAAAAAAAGAAAAGAAAAAGTGGGGGACTGAGGGGGATCTGTGATTGGGATGTAAAGTGAATGAATAAATAAATAAATGGAGAAAATAAAAGCAAGAAAAGAAAGAGTAAGGGCCAGCGAGATGGCTCAGTGAGTAAAAGTTTACTTGTTGCATAAGCCTAATGACCCCTAGGTTTGATCCCAGAACCCATGGTGAAAGGAGAGAACAGACTCCTGAAAGTTGACCTCTGACCTCCACATGCACACCATAGTACGTACATGAACACAGACACACACACACACACACACACACACACTACTACTACCATGAAAAAGAAGAAATAATAACAATGCCTTTTCCATTGCAGATATTTTAAGTTCTTTTGGATATTTAGGTTTTGCTTGGCCTACAACTCAATTTGAAGACCAGCCTGGCCTAGAAATTGTAGTGATCTCCCCAGCTCTGCTTCCCCAGTGCAATGGTTATAGGTGTCTACCACTACACCTGGCTTAGTGTTTGTTTCTGAAGTTTCCCTTCTGTTTTTCTCTGGGCTTTTCTTGCTAAGTTTTGTCCATCTACTCTGTTGTTATAACCGTGTCTGTAAGTCCTCAGACTTGTTTCTATGGCCTTCCTTTTTGTTATGTTTTTCCTTTTTCTAAGTTGGAGCAGGTAAGATATTGATATGTGGTCTCATGTGGTTCAGGGTGGCCTTAAACATACTGTATAGCTGAGTCCAGTGTAGAGTTCCTGATCCCCTCACCTCCTGAGTGCTAAGATTACAGATGAATACCACCCTACTTGGCTTGTAAGCCTATTGTAATGGTCCTCGCCTGCTGGTTCCAGCATCTGCATCATCTCACACCTGGTTCCTAGTCCTTGAAAGTTTCCTGATTCGTGGGGTTACATTCTCTTGCTTCTTCACATGTCCAGTAATTTTGTATTACTGTAGATTTCACAGTTATTGAGACCCAAGACTTGGTTACTGTTCAGTTCTTCTAATAAGTATTTCCCAAAGACCCCAGTACAAAGGACCTGGTCACTAGCTAGAGGCAGTATTGTGACAAGGTTAAGAATCTTTAAGAGATGGAGCCTAGTAGAAAAACAAAAGCCAGTCATAACAGGTGGGAGTGTCCTTGAAGGATTATAGGACTCCTGGTAACTTGGGGTCACTCCTTTCCTTTTGCTTCCAGGCTTACAAGAGGTGAGCAGCTTCCTCTCCCAGGCACTCCCTGTCTGATATGCTACCACATCACAGGTCCCGAAGAAGCAACCTGCCAGCCACCCCTGGGCTATAGTCAAAATCAGCCTTTCCTCTTAAGCTGGTTGTCTGGAGTATCATGTAAGAGCCGCTAACACAATTATCTCACCTCTGCTTTTCTGTTTTCTGTTCATGTGGTAAAGTGAATTGATTGCAGCAGCCTGTCTAAGCACAAAAGGGTTGCCTCCCTCTGGGGCTAGAGGAATTTAGTCCTAGACTGTTGTCATGTGGAACACTTTGAATGCCCAGAGAAAGAATAGGTTCCTTCTCCTTGTACCTTGGTTCAGATGCACACACACACACACCCTCCACATACACCGACCCCACTCCATCTCCACCCAAAACAAAGAAAATTCGCCTCACTGATGGTCTTATATTGTATTATGCTTTCTAACCTTTTATATAGAGGGGTCACATAAGTACACTTACTGTTGTGGCCTGAAGTGGAATCGTGTGACAGACTTTTATAAAAGTCCTTTGAATATTCTTCACCAAGCCATTTCAGCGAACAACTGCATTGACTTTCCCTGGTGGATTCCTATGTTTCCCCAGGCCACGCCCCCTCCAGGAGATCCTTCTTGATTGGTCCTTATCCAGAAGGAAGGGGCCTTGTGCCAGCTTCCTGTTTGGATGCTTAGGGGATCTGAGGCTCACTCTAGCCCTTAAAGCTAAGCTGTGACAATGGGCCAGGAGCTGAAGTTGGTGGCTAAATTGGAATTGGAAGAGGACGAGCTACCAGATTTACCTAAGCTACCATTTAAAAAAAAAACAAAAAAACAAACAAACAAAAAAACTCAACTTGAATATATTTGATCCTTCCACAAATAAAAGCTTATATAATTTAAAACAGGAAATTAACTCTCCCTAATTTTTATTCAATGTGCATCTAAATATAATCCCTGGACAAGATTCCTTTTCTTGTGGGAAATTATAATTAAACACTTGACTTTTTTTTTTTTATGTTTGAGGGTGGTATTTGCACAGCTTAGGCTAAGTGCTGTAAGTTGAACGTTTCTGTCTCTCCCTTGTGAAGATGTATGTTGAAGGTCTCATCCTAATATAATGGTCTTTTGGTGATGGAGCCTTTGTGGAGTAATTAGATCATAGAGTGGAGCCCTGTGAAGGATTAGAACCTTATAATAAGAGAGATAAGTGACATTTACCTATATCCATCTGTAAGATATAATAAGAAGAATACTACTTGAGTATGTATGAATGCCCATGGTGAGAACCAGAGATATGGCCCTTGCCAGGGACCAGATAGGTTACCTTGGACTTGGGCATCTAGATTCTAGAACAGTGAGAAATAGATGTTCCTTAAGCCACTTGGTTTATGATTTTTCATGACAGCAGCCTGGACTGACTAAGAGAATGATTTCCTCAAACCCCCTCACCACTGCCTAGCAGAACACTTGATTGAGGAGAAAAACAAAACAAAACAAAACAACACTGCTAAACAATAGCAGAGGCTGGCAAGGAGGCGAAGCAGAGGTGTGCTCACAGACTACCTCCTACAATGCTCTGTGTAGGAAGACATGCCTAAGGCTACCTAGACCATCACTTCCAATAGTAATAAATAAATAAATAAAGAGCCTGCATGTCTCTTAGTAGGAGACCACATCAAGAAAATGGAGGTCAAGCTGGGTGTGGTGGCGCACGCCTTTAATCCCAGCACTCGGGAGGCAGAGGCAGGCGGATTTCTGAGTTCGAGGCCAGCCTGGTCTACAAAGTGAGTTCCAGGACAGCCAGAGCTACACAGAGAAACCCTGTCTCGGAAAAAAAAATGGAGGTTGTTTATATAGTAGAACAGTTCATTAGTAAAAGATAATTTTTAATATAGAAATTTTAATAACAATAACTCAATAAAATAGGGGATTTGTCAGGAGGTTATACATTATGTGTTTTTATATTGATATTAACAGGATATATTGCCTATGACTAAATACACACATGCTGAAATTTAAAAGAAATCAAAAGCTGCTAAACATAAAATTCTGGACATTTGCTATTCCAGCAAGGCTGGGTAGTGGGACAGAGGGGTAGAGAAGAGGAAACCAAGAATTAGAGATTTAAACAGGATATAATGATTTGTGTTTTTAAGATGCATAATGGGCACAGGGGCAATTGTTATATTTTTGTTATAGTGTTATCTTTCATATTTTAGATCCCAGCAGTATTTCTTAATTTTTTAAAGAAAATTTTACCTCTACTTTCATAATTCAATTTGTTTTGAAACCAGTAAAAAGTGTTTGCAAACAATGTTATCTCAGACAAAAATCCACCTTCTGAAAACAACAATGTAAGAGAAATCCCTTAAGACATTTCTTTTCTTTAAAGATTTATTTTATGTATATGAGTACACTGTAGTTGTTTTCAACTACAGTTAGATCCCATTGCAGATGGTTGTAAGCTACCATGTGGTTGCTGGGAATTGAACTCAGGACCTATGGAAGAGCAGTCAGTTCTCTTAACCACTGAGCCATCTTGCCAGCCCCAGGGACCCTTCTGACATTTCTTATCTTGAAACTAATGAAATCCTTTCAGGTCTGGTTCTTTGAGACTGAAGGAGGTCTGCACTCCTGTCAGACATCCAGCAGTTGTTTGTAAGCAGAGTGGGTCATAAGGTTTTGACAAACACGGAATGGTTGAGCATCCCTGAGAAAGAATAGTTAGGATGGGAGGAATAGAACAAAGAACTAAGCTATATATGAATACGGTAAGTCTTCTGAGATGGTCCATCCTGCCTGTAGGTAAGACCATCACCACAAGAAAATTTCACCATGTTCCTTGATCGACATCAGGATCGCTTCCGGTAAATATTCTTGATCTCCCTGGCAAAAGGAGAAGTGGATAATAGAATTCCATTTTGTAGTTGTTGTATCTTAAGAGTGGCATAGATCCAATATCTAGATTAATACAGGTGTTCAGAAAGTTTAAGGCAAAGCTTTAAATATAAATATATATGTACATATATATATGCATATATATAAACACATATATGGCTTAAATAGAATATAGAAGAGGAGAGCCCAGAAGTAAAAGAATCAAAAGAAGCCTGGGTGTCACAAACAAAGGAATTTGAACCTCTAAGCATTGAGTACAAAGGTACAATGGGCTGGGATTGGTGGACTCCACCCATCTCCATAGAGTCTGGCCGTATGCTGTGGATTATGGATGCACAAATGGGTGAGACCCAGCAGCTGACACAATGTGGTGATAGCTCTAAGACAGTGGTTCTCAACCTGTCGGTCACAACCTTTTTGGGATCTAATGACCCTTTCAAGGGTTAACTAAGACCATCAGAAAACACAGACATTTACGTTATTGTTCCCAGCAGTAGCAAAATTGCAGTTATGAAGTAGCAACCAAACTAATTTTATGGTTAGGGTCACCACAACATGAGGGTGTATAAAAAGGGCACAGCGGTAGGGAGGTTGATGACCACTGCCCTAAGTGATAGTAAAGTTGATGCATTGACCTCTAAGAGTATTAGTTATGGCTTGACTAGGAAATGTCCTTCAAAAGAGGAGGTGCCGAAGATGTGGTCCCCAGGCAGTGCCTCCAATCACTGAGAGCTGATTGGCCCATGAGGGCTCCCTTAAGATCAACAGACCAACCCACAGATTGGTATCTATAGTTGTAATTCCATAGATTAGGAGCTGTTAGGGATGTTTAGAAGTCATCCCTGAGTACAAGTTCCTGTCCCTGTCCCTGTCCCAGGCCTCTCACTGCTTCTCCAGTGCCACAAGATACTTAACTCTGCACCCCTCACAGGCTCCACCCACAGGCTCCTGCAGTGACATCACAGCCTCTTTCAGGCCACAGTCATGGAGCTAGCCTGGCAGCACAGGATGAAACCATGAGCCAGATGAACTCTCTCTTTCTGCTGAGATTTTTATGTCCAGGATTTTGTCACAGCAATGAAAGGACAGTTTAAGCAATGTTCAAGCTACACTATTGGGTTTTTTAAAAGCAGGCTGTGTAGTGATGGTATACACCTTTAATCCTGGCCCTGAGGAGGCAGAAGCAGGTTGATGTTTGGGAGGTTGAGGTCAAGCCTGGTCTACATAGTGAGCTCTAGACCAGAGAAGGCTAGATAATGAGCCCCAGTCTCAAAAAACCAACAAGTTAAATAAATAAAAACAAAAAGCAGGCTGCTGCATGTATACAGAATGATATGATCTTTATAAAATTGCACAATTGTACATATATATATATATAGGTGACTGATATCTAGGTCCAGAATTATGTACCTGTATGTTTTATCCCTTTAAAATATAGTTTTCCTGTGATTAACCCATTGTTTCTGTTGTTTTGTTTCCTTTCATTTTAAGACAGGATCTCCCAACCTAGCCCCTATGTAGACCAGGCTGGCCTTGAACTTACAGAAATCCATCTGCCTTTAAGGCATGTACCATCACATCCAGCTTGGATAATATATATGTTACTCTAACATATATGCAAATGAATGGACTCAGTAGCAATAAATATATAGAAATGAATGCAAGAGCTCAGGGAAGCGCCTCAGGGAATGCTGGTATTTAAGGGACAGAAGGCAGGAGGCAGCAAACCCACCAACCACAGATTAATCAGAGAAAGGAAAAGCAGGAGCGCAGTTCCAAAGAAGCAGGAAAAGAACAAAGCTTTAAAGGGAGCAAGGTGTTAAACCTGCTCAACGCTGCCAAAAAGAGGCATGTGGCTGGCAGGAGAGCATTGCATGTGGCCACCAGAAAGTCACGTGGTCCTCTGTGGCCACTGGAAGGACTGGGGGTGGCTGGGGGGCAGGCAGGTTTACGGGAACAAAGTACAGCAAGGAAGGCAGGCTGGAAAGCCAGATAGTGAGCAGAATTAGAGACCTTTGGGTACAGAAGCTGATTGTCATCGTCTGGCTAGGAATAGCCCTGTGAGATGTTGAGATGATGGTTACCCTAGAAACCCTAGGAGGAGTGCCCTAGCAACGCATGCTGAGCTGCGCTGCGCTGAAGACGTGCTTGGCCCATCCTATTTTCATCTGCCAATTAGCCTGCAGTCGCTCTGCACTCCGGAAGTTGTCTTTTCAAGCTGCAGCCTTGACAGTGAAATCACTTAAACGGCTGCTTCCTAATAGCAGAGGTGATGGCAGCTGCTGATACAATTGGCTGTCTGGAAACTTCTCGAAGGTGACAAGAAAGAAACCTATTTGACCATTGCTGAACTTGCTTTTTCTTATCTGGTTCTCTAATCTCCAGCTGGGCAACCTTAGGATGAGAAGACAGTAAAAACTAATCAGAACAGGCCTGGTGGGCTCAGAGGCTCGGAGAGCGTGCTGGACTCTTCGTTCTTTTAGCTGGCTGGGTAGTTCTGAAAAACATGTCATACTTTTTTCCATATATAGCTACAATTTGTTTACTTGACTCACTTTGTTGAATTTTTACATAATTTAAAGTAGACGTTATCACTCTCCTTTTTATTTTACTCTTTTTAAATATATATATATATATATATATATATATATATATATATATATATATAGTTTTTAAATGTATGTGTGTTGATGATGATGATTATACTGCCCAAGGACCCCCAGAGATACCAGATAGAGCCCTTAAAGGTAGAATTACATGCAGTTGTAAGCTGCCTGACATGGGTTCTGAAAACCAAACCTGGGTCCTTTGCAAGAGCAGTGCTTTTAACTGTCTCCCCAGCCCCTCTTTTTACTCTTTTTGTTTGTTTGTTTGTTTGTTTGTTTGTTTTTTCGGAGACAGGGTTTCTCTGTAAAGCCCTGGATGTCCTGGAACTCACTGTGTAGACCAGACTGGCCTCAAACTCAGAAATCCTCCTGCCTCTGCTTCCCGAATGCTGGGATTAAAGGCTTGCACCACCACGCCTCTTTTTACTCTTGATCCTAGCCAAACAGCTGAGAATCAGATAGACCTGGGAGCTGTTCGTAGACCTGGGAGCTGAGGTTTAGGAAGCCCTGTCACTCACTTGAGACCACACACTGCTTACCTAAAGACAATATTGGGGCGCAGATGAAGCTGGGTTAGTGTTCACATTGGTCTGGGGCAACCAAAGGATTTCTCAAATGAGGTAGATTCAAAATTCCACATTTCAGAGGAGGGTTCCTTTCACATAACACTAAAACATCCAAACTTTGTCATGCCTCCCCAGCTATTTTCAAAGCATCGTCATACCCCATGTTTTTATTCCAACATCTTCTCCTTTACTGCCTTTGGGTCACTAAAACTCCCGGTAGTAGCCAGCCCTGGTATCCTCGGATGATAAAACATCCTTAAGTGCTTGCAGCTCTGGCAAGGATAACCCACCTGACTATTGCAGTCACTCCTCCTTGGGTAACTATTTTTGCACCCAATGTGGACTAGTTGCTAGGGGAGGTGTTATCTTAGGACAGCAGAACTCACCCTGGAGACTCTGAGCCCAGCTTTGTCACACGCTGCTCCACATACTGTCTCCTCCACATACTGTCAACTACATCAAGTTTGGAAATTCTTTTTCCTGATTAGTTTTTGTCATTTTTTGATGCAACCTAAAGTCACCCAGGGAAGAGGGCACAACTGAGGAATTTTCCAGATGAGACTGGTCTGTGATGTCTGCCAAAGATTGTCTTGACTGATGATTGATGTGGGAAGGCCAAGCCCACTGTGGGCAGCACCATGCCTAGGCAGGTGGGTCTGGGCTGCATGAGGAAGCTTGTTGAGCATGAGCCAGGGAGTGAGGTAGTAATAAGCACTGTGCTGTGCTGTCTACTTTAGTTCCTGCCTAAGCTCCTGCCCTGGTTCCCTTCCACGATGGACTGTGACCAGGAAGTTCGAGCCAAATAAACTCTTTTCCTTCCTAGGTTGCTTTTGGTTGGAGAACTTTAGCATAGCAACAGAAAGCAAACTAGAACATCTCCTTAAGGAGGATAGAGGGACTGAGCTGTCAATACCATGTCTGTGAACAATGGTGCAGCTTCTACTTTCCCTGAGCACTGATAGGCAAGCCCATTTACCTGGACATTTTCCTACTGCCTGGTACCCCAAGTTGACCGCCTTTCCTCCTAGTGCTTCTCCTGTGGGATTTGTAGATCTACCTGAAACAGAAAGCAATTGGTAAAAAGAACTAGTTTTTCATATATATATATATATATATATATATATATATATATATATATTTTTTTTTTTTTTTTTTTTACTGTAATCCCAGTACTATTGAGGCCAAGGAAGTAGGATCACCATCAGTTGGAGAATCCCTTAAGCAACATTGTTTCAAGCTATCCTGGGCTACACTGTAAGACTTTAACTATACAACTCTCCCTCCCTCTGTATGTATCTGTATGTGTATACATAACATAGATAATAGATGATAGATAGATAGATAGATAGATAGATAGATAGATAGATAGATAGATTTGGAAACTGTTCTTATTAAAGGCAAATCATTTCATATGAAAATAAAGCCCAGGTGTTAGTTTGTTAATGCAATTTGCTAAAGGAAACCTCAGCACCTTAAGGTTGGAAAATGCTCAACCAAGAAGGAAAGGAGACATCTGGTTGCGGAGTCAGAATTCACAGTGCCTGCCTGGAGCGGCTGGAAGTGTCTCTGTGTCTTCCAGTCGCATGTAGAGGGGCCATATCTTCTCCACTGGGTCACAAAAGAAGCAAGACTGCAAAGGATGCTGTGAATAGCCAAATATCCAAACATTTTCTCTGCTATTTTAAATTATTTTAAAATCTGGATGACACCAAAGTGTCATTCCTTCCAGCTTAAAAATAACGCTATTTTTATTATTGTTTCCTATGGAAACCATTTCCTTAGACACAGCAATAGCCAGATCTCAAGAGGGGGTTATTTATGTGAGTTCTTTCTCTCGCTGGGCTTTCAATAACACAAACCTATTATTTTATCCCAGTGGGTTTGTCAAAGCTAACCCCTGACCACTCTATGGACCCTCTGGTGCTGCCACAGCCTTGCTCCCAGCTGCTCAGCAGCCAAAAACAACTATTCTGTTCCCCCTAGAGACCACTGCTAGGAATGCAGGGTCTTCAGAGACTGATGGGAAGTTACAGAATGTGTGACCAAGTTGTCAGAAGTCCCCCGTGTCAAAAAGGGCAGTAGAGCTGAAGAGACCCAGAAGCAAGTTTTACTCACACAGGAGACAGGATGCTCCCTTCCTTCCCACCAGGCAGGTTTCTGACAAAGTATTATGTTTCTTCCAGGGTGACAGTGGGGAACTTCTGCTTCCACCTGTGCATGAGGAACTTGTTCAGACTGTATTAGCCGCTTGCCTCCTCTCCGTGACAATTCATCGGACAAAGGAGCATAAGGAAGGTAGGGTTGCTCAGTGTCACTGCCCACTGTGATGGGGAAGCCATAGTCTCGGGAGCCTGAGGCAGCTGGTCACGTGCATCCACGGTCAGGAAGCAGAGAGGGATGAACGCTGGCCCTCGTCTCACTTCTTGTTATTTAGTCTGTCACACACACACACCCCATCCCATGGGATGATACCATACATGGAGAGTCCTCCCATTCCAACTAATATAATCTAGAGAATCCTTCATGGCATGCTCAGAAACATGTCTTCTAGATGACTGGATAGTCCTGTCAAGGTGACAATATTCACGTCCCCCCCCACACACACTATTTATCACACAATTACCTCTCCCACAAGCACACTGTGGGATTTTTCTATTTTATTCACTCCAGATAAAAAGGGCAATAAGAGGGGCCTATTTGCCCAAGGTCCAGCTGACTGTGTTTTACCATGCTGGCTTACAGGAGAAAGGGTGGAGTGTTATTCACTACACCCAGGACAGTTTAACTTGAAGACGTGTTCCCCACTCCTAAACAATTTTTAACCCATCATAAATTTCCAGGGAAGGGCAGAGTCTATGCACTTCATTTTGCCCCTCACCCCCACTTCCATTAGTAAACCAGGCTTGGGAGGGGCTCATGTGGGCATCACAGGTGTTCTCATTTCAAGATGGCCACTGTCATGCCAGACATGGAAGACAGAGCTTCACAATGAACATAACCATAAAGGCATAACACATGAACACACACACACACACACACACACACACACACTGAGTAAAGCAATAAAGATAGTAACCAAAGAACGTCAAAGGGCCAATATCCTGGAGAGAAGGACAATACATTGAGGTGAACCAGATGGCTACCACTGCAATTTCCTCCAGGGGGTATTCAGAAACTTAGAGGCCAAATGAACACTAAGATGGTATAGCACACAAGACTCAAAGTTCATGTCTACATGACAGAAAGGATCGGAGGAATCAGCATGCTAAGTTAGTGTGCACCACGGTCACTGGGTAATTTCCCTCCAAGCCATCCCCTGCCCCCAAGTTAGTCAGAGCTTTAGTGTCTGGAGTGGAGTAAATAAGTAGCCCTTACTTAATCTGAAGCCCTTATCAAGGTTAGTGATACGTGTCTGTGTCCCATCTCAGTGACATATCTTGGCACTCATGAGGCAGAGGCAGAGGGATCATAGTGAGGTCCAAGCTAGCCTGGCCTGAGTTCTAGGCCTGCCAGGGCTACATAGCAAGACTCTATCTCAAAACTAAACTAAACTCTGAAGCTGAAATCCAATCATCTCACCTCTTAACTTAGAAAGGGGGGGATCTACACCTTGTATAATTTTTATACAAAATGTCTAGCTTTTAATCAAATTATTATCAATTATACCAAAAAAAAATGACCAGTGAACAAAAACTAAGAGTGATCAAAAAGGCAAGATGATGGAAAGAGGACACGTTTGACCCAGACACTAAGTTTATGGGGATTAGAATTTTAGATAAAAATATGATTGAAGTGGCAATAAAATTATAGAGATTTTCACCAAGAACTGGAACCTATTTAAAGAATACATTAAGTGACAATTTTTATAAGTAAATTGAGAATTCAAAACCTGGGTTTAGTAATAATTGAAAGAAGAGATAATTAGTTAGAAGATATGTAAAATTTCAAAAGTCCAAATGAATGGGCACAGAGAGGGCTAGGTGGTTAAGAACATGGTCTGCTCCTCCAGAAGACCCAGGTTCAATTCCCAGCCCCCACATGGTGGCTCACAATCATTTGTACTCCAGTCCTGGAAGATCCAATGCCCTCTTCTGGCCTCTGCAGGCACCAAACATACATATGGTACACATGATACATATATGCAAAACACCCACACATTAAAATAAATGAATAAATTAATAATTTAAATCCAAATTGAAATATGAAGAGAAAAAAGCTTTAAAATTAAAAAAAAAGGGCATATGAGACATTCTAGAAAGTTCCAATATACCTGTAGTTTAAATTCCATGAGGGGGCAAAGAATGGTCCAGAAACCTATTTCCTAAAATGAACATCAAGCACAGACTCAAAACACTTGAGGTTTCTGGGTATACAAATGTCAGCCTAACCATATGTCAGCACGCCTTTGAAAGGCTGCTGGAAGCCAAGGCTAAGTGGGTGAAAAGCCATAGCAAATAGAGAAAAAATAACACCCTCAAAGGTCAACAGAAAATCAATCCCGACACCAGTATCATGGTTCTACATGTAAGAAGAAAACTTAGAAAATGGATTTTGAAGACAAAAAAAAATCATCAAACTGATAGCAATAAGTTGCATAGAATATGTAAAGTCTCTACATTAAACACAATTACATGTGTTTAATGAGACACACACATGCACACACAGTCCAGAAATTGACATCAGGTAGCTTCTTTGGTTATTCTCCACTTTGTTTTTTGGTATGTGTGTGTATATATGATGTTTGTACATGTTCATGTATGTTAGCATGGAAACATGCCACAGCACATATGTAAAGGCCTGAATTCAATCCTTAGCTTCTACTTTGTATCTTTGTTGTTTACTGCTGCACATGTACATGTTAGTGAATGGGTGGATTCATGTGTGTGTGTGTGTGTGTGTGTGTGTGTGTGTGTGTGTGTATGTGTGTGTGTCTGTGTCTGTGGTGTGTGTGTGTTTGTGTGTATTCGAGTGTGTGCTCTCTACCTTACTCAGTCAGAGTCTTCAGGTGGAACTAGAGTTCACCAATATGGCTTGCTTGGCTACCTAGCTTGATCCAGGCACTCCCTGTCTCTACTTTCCAAGCTCTGGCATTACAGGTGAGCCATAACTTCCACTCAGCATGTATGTGGGCTTTGAGGTTGAAACTGCAGTCCTTACATTTCTTGCTGAGCTCTTTACCCACTGAGTCAGCTCCTCAACTCCCCGCCCCCAGCATTCCAAGGATAACTCCACTCACATCAATGAACACATTCCATAACTCCCCACAGCGAATATGTATAGGTGATTGACAAGCTAAAAATTAACAAAGTGAGTTTAAAGCTTATACTGTAATGTAAAGGATGACAATAGTCTCAGTATTGACAAGTAATCAGAAGACTTACATTTCCCAATATTGAGTGTAACTAAATGACTATGGTGAACAGAACTTTGTGGTATCACATTAGGATGAGATTAAAAAAAAAAAAAACCCTTCAGTAAACAACAGTTGGGGAAAGTAAGGGGAAAGAGTGAGCCTTGATTTCCTACTTCACAACCCAATGCTATTCCAGATGGGCCATATACCTAAATGGGAAAGAAAATAATGCAGTGCCCAGAGGGTAACACAGGATAAGAGCCTTGTCACCTTTATGTAACTGCAGCACATTTAAATGGGACTCAAGATGCTAAATGTAAAAAAGATGGAAAAATGGATAGCTACTGTGGTGGTTTGAGTAGGAAGGACCCCCATAGGCTCATATATTTGAATGCTTACCGACCAGGGAGTGACATCATTTGAAATGATTAGAAGAATCAAGTATAGTCTTGCTAGTGTCATTGGAATGGTCTTTGAGGTTTTAAAAGCCCATGTCAAATCCTCTCCCTCTCCCTTTCCCTCTCCCTCTCCCTCTCCCTCTCCCTCTCCCTCTCCCTCTCTCTCCACCTTCTCTCTCTCTCTCTCTACAACAAATCAGGATATAGTCCTCAGCTACTGCTCCAGTGTTAGTCTACATGGCAATAATGGACAAAACCCCTGACTATAAGCAAGCTCCAAGTAAATGCTTTCTCTCATAATAGTTGTCTAGGCCACAGTGTCTCTTCAGAGCAATAGGCAGGTGACTAAGATGGCTGCTAACATTAAGAATGAGTGCTTGATTTCCTATCCAAATTGGAAGTCCAAACCTGGAACCTAATATTGAAGGAATTCAGTGCTGGCAGCCATGGCGGAAGTGAGCCTCTCCGACAGAGTGAAGACAAGCAGGTAAAAAGCACAAACTTCCTTCTTCCACCTCCTTTTCCGGGATGTCATGGGAAGGTGCCACCCATATTTGGAAGGATTTTCTTACCACTTCAGATAATGCAATTAAGAAAGTTTGTCACAGGAGAACCCAGCTATCTGCTTTTTGTTTGATTTCAGATTCGGTCAAGCTGACAAGCAAGATCAAGCATCATATGATGTCTGTGCACCCTACAAATAATTGAGAAGGAAACTATCCCATTGAAAAGAGACAGATAGAGCTTGATTAGGCTCTTAAAGAACGTACGTCCAAAGAGGAACAAGCAGAAAGGCTGTTTGATAGATAGCACCAGGCATCAGTTTGATAGCACCAGTCATCAGGGAAAAAATGAAAATTAAGAGCAAAAGAAGCCCAATGGAATAGGTAAAATGAGAGAGGCGTGTCAATGCAAAGTATTGATAAAGATGAAACTGGATCTTAATCATGGCTAGTAGGAACATATGTTGATGCAAAATGAAGTGGGAAATTAATTTTTTAAAGGCCACAAAGTGTCCACCCATGTAGATGCAAGTTGCAATTATCATATCTAATTTGCAGCTAGATAAGGTTTATGTCTCCATTCCTGGAGTCTGGATTTAGTCACATGACATTCTTTCACTACTAAGACACAAGAAAAGTATGCAGGTGTGACACACACACACACACAAAAAGCTAGGGGAGAGCTGCTCTGTTGGAGTTCCCTCTCTTGTCTTGGGAATTTCATGACTACCAGCATGTGACTAGAGTCAGATTCTGTAAGATCAAACCAGAAAGACCCCTATTCCAAACACGGGCTGTTCGCGCACCCCAAGAATCATGAGAGACCTGTCTTGATGCAAACTGCAAGAGGAATTTTAATCGGAGCTCCTAGACGACCCCGTATCCCACGCAGGGGACAGGGGAGTCGACCATGAGGCTCGAAAATTAGAAGCTTTTATAGCAATGGGGTAGGGGGTTGGGGAAATTGGCGAGGTTTCACATGATTGGCTAGTTCAAGCATTAGCAAGAGGCCCAGGTAGCAGCTTGAGGTAATAGCTAACTCTACGAGACAAGGGGTGGGGAGGGGGAGGTAATCTACCATGTGCTACCTTAGGCAACCTACTGGGGCGTTGAGACATTCCACAGAGGTCGCTGTGACATTCAGAGGGCGTTGGGCTATTCTGTGATTGTTCCAGGAAAGGCTTGCCCCGTACCTAGGGCCATCAGTTAGTTTAAAGGTTCACTTTCCCTCCTGACACAAGGGACTCCATTTTGTCTTTGGTTTGTACTACTCTTTCAATTCCATTGCCACGCAATGAGTGACCTCCACCCCTAATGACCATGGATTCTAATAACTCATTCTGATGAGTGAGCTGGGAGACCATGATGAGTGACCTGTGCCGCCATTACTCTTAATGGCAACCAGCTGCTTGCTAGACCCATGAATGAGACCATCCGCTACCTGCTGACTGCAAAGGCTGGTCCAAACCAGCTGATACACATGAAGTAAGCATTCTAGATTTATCCAGTCTCCTATGGTGACCCAGAGAACCACGAGTCTCTGTTTGAAGCCACTATATTTTGGGAGTTTTGTTATATCAAAAAAAAGCAAGCTGGAAAAACCACTTTAGAAAACTGTCTTTTGGAATTGGCTATATCCTTACCCCACTACCAGAAATCCCACTCCTGGAAATCATCAACATTTTGAACAAGAACATTCACTGTAGCACTATTCATGATAGTCCTAAAAAGAAAATATCAAAAATACCCATCAAGAGTATAATAAGTAAACTATAGTCACATAACAGATGCTACTTAGAAATAAAGAGGAACAGACTATCAGTAGTCACATAACACACATGTGTAGTGGGTTGGCCTAATGCTGCTTATATTCTAATGCTAATTTTGCTGCCTCCCTGCCCCCAGACTGGTTGCCCCAAAGGTGAGAGTTGTGGTGTCCCTTCTCCAACAACATAGTTGGTGCTAAGACTGAAGCCTTGAGAAAGCCGCACCCAACCGGCACCTATTGTTTTGTTAATTAGGCTAAAAGATAGCCCAGCCCCCACCCCCACCCCCACCCCGGCAGCCAGGTTCTGTATGCCTCCCAGATCCCCCGGCTCTGCCCAGCTTACCAGAGGCCCACCTACGACCAGCCCACCTGTGCAACCTGCGAGATGTCACGATACTTCGGGGTTCCCGCCAAACTCCAGAACGCCTGCGCAGAAGACTGGGGGCGGGCTTCCCTTCCTTTATCCCCAAATGCTTGTCCACCATTGTCGTTCTAAGCAGAAGCAACCATGTAACCTTGGAGATCTTCTTTCTTCCCCCACTCCCTTAGTTTCATTTCAGCTTCGGGCCAATCCTCCAGGAACCCCGTCCACTGCAGGCAGTGGACCCCAACAGAGAGTCTGAATGTGAGTGACCCTCTCCTCAAGTTATTTCTGATTGGTAGATAAAGATGACGACAGCCAAAAGTTGGGCAGAAGAGACATAGGTGGGGTTTAGGTTTCCCAGGCTTGGGGTTGAAGAGCCACGAGAGGGGAAAGGTGAATGGAGGAGAGAGAAGCTGCCCTGGGTTAAGTAAGCCATAAAAAAACATGGCCCTGAGGGCTGGCCTATTTATCTTAAGAGCAGCTGAGACGAAACATAGTAAATAGTAAGTAATAACTCTGGTTATCACTAGGAAAGTAGATTCTAACAGCATGGAGGGTAGGCAGTTGTCCAACTAGTGTGTTGTTTAGGGCATATTATAAATATAAAGGCTGTGTGTGTGTGTTTCATCTAGAAACTAAAGGGTCATAGGCAGGGTAGAAACCTCGGGCCAGGCTTTAAATACATTCTACATGCTTAGATTTCACAAAATACTGCAGTGAGTAAAAATTTCAGATATGGACCCACAAAAAATAAACCTTGAATTATTTCATCTCCATGATGTTCAAAAACAAGGAGCAAGCGAGGCTGCCGCAGCAGCAGGGGATGTGGTGGGCACTGCTGCAGCTTGGGTATGGTTGGCATTATCTGAGCTCCTGAGGTAAACAACCACAAGGACAAGTGCTGTGATTTATAGCTCTCCCACCCTCCAGAGATACTTACCGTGGGCAAGAGTCCTGTCACCCCGGAACAGAGACGCTTACCATCCAGAATCCTGTCACCTCGGAACAGAGACGCTTACCGCGGGCAGGGTACAGACTGGAATGGAGGCACTAAGTAGATCTCTGAATGCTGGGCACCTTTTAGGGCTGGGTCTGGGGTGTAGGTGGGGGGTTACTCAGTTGAGTTTGCTTGGTAAAAGCTAATTCACCACAATGCCATATTTTCTACTTGAAGAGGACACTTAAGAGATGGTTCTCAGCTCATGCCTCTACCATCTTTAGGTATACACACATATTTTATGAAGCCTCTAAAGATTACTCCCAAGTCTTTATCCCTACTGCCACCTTCCTCTGGTCCTTCTTTGAACTTTTTAAAATTTATCTACTTGTTTATCAATTTAAATATTTATTTATTTATTCATTTATTTATTTATTTATTTATTTATTTATTTATTTATTTATTGTGTAGTGTGTTGGGCCCTGCTAATTAAGGTCAAAGTCTACCATTGTCTGTATAGACTTCTGAGTGTACAGCAAAATGGAGGACTCCCATTACCAGCAGAGCTTCTCCTCTGGCCTTGTTTGGGGAGCCTGAAACCCCCATACCCTGTACCTGTGGAATGTCACGTAACCTTGGTGAGATTACGGGTTCAGCTCCCTTTCTCCTGTGCAGCTAGCACTTGAGATTCCTGGTATACCTCCCTATGCTAATGAGGCATCTCAGTACCTTAGACTTTAGCCAATGACCTTTGACCACCCTGGATACTCCTAGCCCCTTCCCCCAAACTATATAACCCTTAATTCGCCCTGTCATATTTAGTTGGAATCTTCGTAGCTCGATTATCCTTTTGCCAGATTAACTGAAAACACTACCTTAGAGTAGAAGGCTCTGGAGAGTTGATAAATTGGGGTCCTGGGCCTGGCTTTGTCACCTGGCAAGGAGACAACAAGCCTATCCCAGGTGTGTCCCTGCATGCCTGCAGGTTCTGACTGGGTCACTGTCACAGGCAGGCACTGCCTGTCTCCTGTCTCCTGTCTCTTCAGAAAATGCTGTGTCAGAGTTTTGTGTTCAGGATACATGTAGCTGAGGACTCTAGTGAGTGACTGAGTGAGTGATACCCAGTTTGCCATTGTTATTATCCCGACTCTTCCCTTCAGGGGATGTTTAACTCCTTGACTTACATATGTCTCACCATTTCTAATGACTGCCAGCCAAAGAATGGCAGCTGTTCTGATACTGACATCCCATCAGGCTCCAGGCCAGTGGGTCTCAACCTTCCTAATGCTGTAACCTTTTAATATAGTTCCTCATGTTGCGGTGACCCCTGCCAACCATAAAATTATTTTTGTTGCTACTTCATAACGGCAGTTTTGCCACTGTTATGAATCGTAATGTAAATATCTGATAGGCAGGATATCTGACATGTGACCCCTGTAAAAGGGTCATTTGACCACAGGTTGAGAACCACTGCTACATTATTGAAAGCAGAATGATGGCCCTTTAAATAAGAGCCAGAGTTCCTTGAGGCCTTTGTATAAGACTGACATGAAATGGTATTGGTATCACGGTAGCACTGGACAAAGAGCAACAGCTAGTTCTCCTCTAGGACCAGGTGTTGATGTGGCAAAAATGTAGAGTATTAGAGTAAAAGAGATTTAAGGTGTGTTTCAGGCCCTGTCATCTGTGGTCAGCTTCCTGCTGACTCCTGCTGCTAGGGAGATATTCTCTGTCTCTGTCTCTGTCTGTGTGTGTCTCTCTCTCTATGTGTCTCTCTGTCTCTGATTTTCTCTCTGTGTGTCTCTCTCTGTCTTTCTGTCTCTGTCTCTCTGTCTCTCTCTGTCTCTGAGTGTGTGTGTGTGTGTGTGTGTGTGTGTGTGTGTGTGTGTGTGTGTATTCCTTACAGGGAATGGCACACAGATGCAAAGCTAATGTTCCTTTTGACCTTGTAAGTAGCAGCATCTCTCCTTCTAGAACGAGGCAGTGGTGCTTCCCACAGCTTCCCACAGGAGCCCTTGGGGACAGGCTGAAGGAAAGTGTGACAAAGGAAATACACATCAGTGTATCTAGATTGGCCTTTGACTCCCTGTACAGCCCAGAATGACCTTGACCTTCTTTCTGATCTTCCCACCTTGATCTCTGAAGCACTAGGATTACAGAGAAGTTACATCCCTTCCTGTTTGTTCAGAGCTGGTGATGAGCCCAGGGCTGTATGCATGCTACTCTAGGCAAGCACTCTATCAACTGAGCTATACCTCTAGCTCCACAATTTTTCACTTATGTTTCGAAGGGCTAGGAATCAAACAGGAGACTTGACACATGCTAAGCAAACATTCTACCACCAAGCCACAGCTGCCACCAGAGCATGGAGTATCTTAAAACATGAATGACTCCTTTAGTAAATTTAAATCATAACTCTTAGCTTAAAGGTGTAGTAAAAAGCAAGAATAATTAGCTTCTGATTTCTTTCATTAAAGACCAAACTCCCTTGAACAATCATTCCCATTTATGTTGTAGTTAATTAAATCCCCCTGACAATATGATACTACAGTTATAAATTGAATACAATCCATTTTCCTCTGGACTGCTGCAAATACCTATCCTAAGGAACAAAAACGTTCCAAGCACTTAAGCAATAGTAATAAATCTAATAAACTAAATCTATAAATAATACTGACTCTCGGTTCACATAAACATTCCAATATTATTTATACATTTAATAAAATCTTAGACTTAATTTAAAATCACATCTAAAATCAATTACTTAATTACACATTTTAAGTGGAATTGCAAGGTGGGCTGGCTTTGTTCCCCCCCCCCATCTGTGTGTGTGTGTGTGTGTGTGTGTGTGTGTGTGTGTGTGTACCTAGGCATGGATGCCAGAGGTAAATGTGAGTCGAGTCAGGGAATCTCACGGAACCCACAGCTCACTGCTTCAGCTTCCTTGGCTAGCCAGGTTCTCACACATGCTCTTGTACTACCACCATCATCATAGCCTTCCTTGGCTGGCCAGGCTCTCACACATGCTCTTGTACTACCACCATCATCATAGCCTCCAGTCTCTGGTTTTCCCACAACTGGCATGGCAGGTGCTTGCCCCAGAACCTAGATTTTAACATGGGTGCTAAGGATGTGACTGAGATCCTTATACCTGGTGACAAGCATTTTATCTGCAGAACCACTTCCCTGACCCTGTCCTTGTCCTAGTGTGTTCAACCCTCTGAGTAATTGCAAGTGTCTTCTAGAGCTTCATGTTAATAGCATGAGCATTATGAACTCCTTGGCCCCACTTCTAATTTGAAACTCTTATAGGAAATATGTCCCATCCGTGGAGGAGACAACACCATCGCCCTCTAACAACTTGGGTTGCCTTCTCTAAGATGTCAAAATAGTGGCCAGATGGCTGGTTTTTCATTAGACTCCAGTTCTGAGCCTGCATTTGTCCTAGGTCATCCTAGCACAGCCTTTGGAAATCATCCTGGCAGTTATTCGGAAAATGAAAGACAGAACTACCATACAACTCAGAAAGCCTGCAGCTAAATATGTACATGAAGGAAATGACTAGGTGCTGAAAGACGTCTGCATTTCCACATTCACTGTGTCCCTATATTTAACAGCCAACACCAGAAATGAACCTAAATGCCCATCAAAAGATAAATGGACATTTTTTAAAAGTAGCATATATGTACATTAGAATATTATTTGGGGTGAGCTGGAGAGATGGTTCAGAGGTTAAGAGCATTGACTGCTCTTCCAGAGGTCCTGAGTTCAATTCTCAGCAACCCCACGGTGGCTCACAACCATCTGCAATGGGATCTGATCCTCTCTTCTGGTGTGTCTGAACACAGCTACAGTGTACTCATATGAAATAAATAAATAAGTCTTTTTAAAAAATACTAATTGGCCTTGAAAATGACAGAAATTCTGTTCTCAGAACCTGGATATCTTTGGATGACATTATTTAAACAAGAGGGACACAGAAAGACAAATACTGTCAGGTGTGGTGATACATGCCTACACGGTGAGTTCCAGACAAGCCAAGGTCACATAAAGAGATCCTGCCTCAAAAACCAAAACTCAAAAAGACAAATGTCAAATGACCTCACAGGTGGAAGCTGAAAACAGCTGAAATCATAGATGCCAGACCCCGAGAGCAGAATGGTTTCTGGTGACTAGAAGCAGGAGCACAGGTGACTGGGGGAGATGTTGGTCAAAGAAAAGAAAATCTTATTCACCCAGGAAGAGTAAGCGCAGCAGAGATAGCACCGGTGGTGATGACTGGTAAGATCAACATGCTGCATACCTGAAAACTCTTAGGAGAGTACGTCTTAGAGATTCTCACCACGAAAGGCACGTGAATGGTGCTTATACTAAATAGCTCAATTCAGCCGTATCACAGTGTACATACATTAATACTTCAAAACATCACGTTGCTTACCATGTATATATAGAATTATTGTTTGTCAGTTAAAACCAAGGAGGTGCTGGTGTAAGTCCCAGGAAGGCCAGCATGGGCAGAAAGCAAAGTTCCACGCCCTGGATTTGTCAGACTGTTAGCACCAATCAGGACCTCAGTTCCCAGGATCTCAGCTTATCCTGTTGTTTCTTCTGCAAGAGACCCTAAGTTAACTCCAGAATAGCACCTACCTCATCTGCTTGTAACTGTGGTTTCCCGACCATTCTATCTAATGATTGTATCTTCACCTGGCTGGCGATATGACTTGGTGGAGGGAAGAACAATACCTTAGACAACAGTGTCCTCTTAGGCCAAAGAAGGATAGCAGCATCTCTGTGGCAGGTACTGGGATTGAAGGAGCCCACGCACATAATCACTGGACGCTGTGACGAAGGAACAGTAGCTACTATCATCTTTAGAACATTTGTGCCTGGGTCGTCTTCAGCTCAGGTCGCCATAACAAAATACTGTAGACTGACTTGACAGAAATTTATTTCTCATGATTCAACACGATAAAGGCCTGAACTCGGGATACCAGCATGCTTTGGTTATTGTGAGAGCTCGCTTCCTAGGGTGCAAACAGCCAGCTTCTTGTATATGAGTCTCTGCATGGTGATGGGAATGCGATTTCTCTGGTGTCTCCTCTCATGAGGGCAAGAATCCTTTCCTGGGGGTGGGGGGAGGCAGGGGGCTGGCCTCACCCGCATAATCTCACTTAAACTGATAACCTTCCAGAGTTTCCGCTCCCATATCTGAGGTAAGGACTTTAGTGCCTGATTTTAGGGAAGCGCAAATGTTCAGTGAAAGGCGTGTTTCCCTGGGATTCTCCTGGGCCTTTTCAATAATCTCTTGAAACTTCTGAATTATTACAACCCACACAGCTGAACCTGGAGGAGACACAGGGGAGCAATGGCAGCCCTGTATTTGAAATCCTTGAGTGGGGGAGAAACACCACCACCACCCCCTTGAGCGCACAAGAGCCTTGTGTCCTCTCTGTTCATTGCTTTCCCTGACTCCCACTCACTCCCCTTAGGAGGTCCCTCTCAGCTGATCCCTGCTAGGAACTGGCCAATGGGACACAGCAGGGGATGGCGGAGGGAGGGCTTGAAGCTGAGTAACTTTCCCCTTGCTCCTTTTAAGCTCTAGCTCCTGCTCTGGGAATGATGCCACCCTTCCTGTGGTGGCACCCTGCTTCAGCAGGGGACAAACTTGGTGCCACTGATCAGCCCCACCCACACTCGTTTCCCTGAAGGTCACAGTCTCTTGAGTCCGCCTACAGTTGAGAGTTTCTGCCCTCACTCTCCTGGGTTCCCTGAGCCCTGCCAAAACACTGTAAAGAGTCCCTTCATGGGAGAACTTCTGCTAGCCTAGTTTAGGAGTCGCTTCATGGAAGAACTTCTGCTAGCCTAGTTGAGGGGCTTTCCACTTTCTGCTGGGCCCCTGGGTAACAGGTGTAATTATAATAAATTTTAATATCCCAAACCCAGCCCCCATGCAACCTACTTCCCTCACGTCAGTCCTGTTCTTAGTTTAATAATAATACTAATAATAAAATGTTGCTTCATTAAAAAAGAAATGCTGGAGAAATTCCAACTGGTGCATGTGATTTTTGAAAGGTCAAGCTCATGACTGCCGTAAAGGAAACAATCACTTTCAGTATTGTGTGGTAGCAAGATTGCATGCGGCATCCAGTAACTGGGATATAGCAAGATTGCATGCGGCATCCAGTAACTGGGATGCAGTTCTTGTTCCTGGTTTGATGCATTAGGAAAAAGCAGTAAGTTAGAAAGCGGTAAAGTCAGCCCAGAGGTTGGCTGAAGCCAGCTGTGGAGAAATTCACCTGCCTCTCCTGCTCTTAAGACAAAATACTCATTACCTGCCCAAGGGAGTCCAATATGTACACCTCCGCCAGTATTAAGGGGCTATATAGTTTCATGGCCCCTAGCCCAAATCTTGGAAGTAAAAAGAAATAAAATTAGTCCTTGGAGGTTTCAATTTTAAATTACTGGCTATAGATCATAACAGAGAAATGCAGAGACCCCCAGAATGGGAGGCCTGGGCCTCAGGTAGACAGAGCACGCAGCCCTGTCCACTGCCCACCATCCAGGAAAGAGCATGTCAGCAGAAGCTGATGGTGAACACACTCCATCTGTGCTGACTGTGTCAATCGAGGCAGCTTGGAATACTCTCCTATCTTCACTGTGGGTCAAACACCTCACTTTATCTCAGCTCGACTCCATCAAAACAATCAGTTCTCCTAATTCCCCGTGCTCACCGAGAACTCATGTTAGAGCGATCTGATTTTCCCAATTCAAAAGTAATACATGTTTTATTGGTAATGAGAGAGCCTCACTGTAAGTGTGTGGAACTGGCCCAGATCTTTCTATATAGACAAGATTGGCCTCAAACTCACATTCCTCCCGTGTCACCTCCAATAACCTTCTGTTATTGTGGTGGTGTGCTACCATCCCTAACTTAAAAAAAAAAATTACATCTTAAATCTTTTGTTATCAGATTCATTTGTGTGTGTGTTTGTGTGTGCATGTATGTGTGGGCGCATATATGTGCTTGTGTGTGCATGTGGGTGACCGAGTGTGTGTTTGTGTGAGGGCCACAAGGTAGAGGACAATCTGTGGGAGTTGGTTCTCTCCTTCCACCCAGTCAAAGTCAGGTATTGAACTTAGGTATTCATCTTTGAGCACCTTTGCCCACTGAGCCATCTTGCCAGCCCATAAGCAACACATGTTTATATATCAGTAATAAGCAGGAAATATGGTCCAAGCCCAGGAATAATGTGAAAGGCCTTAACATATATATATTCCTCCATGCTATTTATGACACACATAAATATGTAAACTCACTTAGTAATGAAAACAATTATTTTATCCTTACTGATGTCTGTCAACCTGCTGTTCACTTAATCATGAATAATGAACATTGTTGCATGTCAACAAATATACCCTAACTGCAGACTAACCCCTGCATGTTTGGGGTTTTCGGGCAGTCCTACAATCCGTCTAACCAGAGTTCTCTTACGGCCCACATCTCCCCCTGTTTTGTAATTCTCCACAGCACTTCTGCAGAATCCGCACAGCAAATCTTTGCATTTCATCGACCATCACTCCACACTGCTTCCCAAAGGAAGTGGGACCTGGGAGGATGGAGCCGGTGGGGGAGGAGGACTCACGCAGTAGTCAGCTTTATTCAGAGCATCAGACAGTTTATACTCTGAGGATTAAGTGTCACCTGAGTAAAGTTCTCATGAGTTCAAGCCGTATATAATCACAAGGAGATCCCCATGTGGCAAAACCATGTTTTTCCATAGAGGCATATAAACAAAGGACAATATTCAGTTGAAATGAATAAACTGAGGTAAACTCACTCCATCCACTACAACTGGGAAAAGCATGAAACACAGTCCAAGGACAAGTCTGCGTTCTGAACTGTGGTCACAGGAGTCTCACCGTTTTCTTGGAGTGTTCTCACAAGCCCTCAGGATTCTCCTTACAGTCTCCCTGGACCATGCTCTGACAAAGAGGATGGGCATTCCCAAACTTGCATTATATTTTGCAGATTGCTTTCTGCAAGACAGTCTAGTTCTCCCAGTATTTTCGATGTTTGTTGGTGGCAAATCATTAAAATGTTGCTTTAACTTGTATTTTCCTCGTTACTAGTGAAGCTGAAGTTTTTACTGAACTTTACTATTTGAGTTACTTATTTTTTTTATGTTCCTATTCATACTCTTTTAGGGTTAGACTACATCTTGTTATTTGTAGAAGTTTTCATGTTTAGAGGGAAATTCACTTTGGTGATGCACATTGCAAGCACTGTTTTCTGTCGTTTGCATTTTTCTACAATGTGGTGTTTTTTTCCATTAATTTGGAATCAGGGAGGACTGAATCTGATGCCAAGCAAGAGAAAGGCCAACTCTACTGTCTGACATGAGAGGACTTCTTATCACACATGTCAAATATGCAGTAGAGAAGCTGCTGCTGGGACTGAGTCACACACACACACACACACACACACACACACACACACACGGTTGGCAGTGTGAAGGCCCACATCACACACACACACACACACACACACACACACACACACACACACACGGTTGGCAGTGTGAAGGCCCACATCCCTGCCCTCTCTCTCGGCAACTCCTAATTTTCAGCTTGGGGGCTGCTATAGTGTTAACCAACACATCTGTGATCCAGGAAAAGGGAAGAAGAGATAACATCAGGTAATCCCTGCTTATGTCCCCTAGCCCAAACCTGCCACTCCCAATGCAAAGGGGAAGAAAGATTAAAGGCACACATTCCATCTGCCATAGAGAGCTTTCCAGATTTTTATGTAGCTAAGTTAATCTATATTTATTTACTTGAGCTCATACTTAGAAAGCTTCCCAGTTCAAGGGTGTGTTCCAATTCATACATATCCATTTTCCTCCCTTTATTTAGTAGTTTCTATAACTGATCTATGAGAGACAAATCAATTTTTCCTTAGATAATTAGACAACTTCCCAATACATTTTTTATATTTCCTTCACTGCTTTAAATACCCTAACTGTTCCCTGCTATCAAATACACTTGAAACCATTTGGTTACTTATTGTTCTGATCCAGTTTGCTACCTGCTAGTCGCCCATAAACATGTTGAAATGGAGAGAGAGGGAGAGAGAGAGAGAGACAGATAGACAGACTGTGGTATGGCCTCAGATGCTATTGTTCATGATCTGAACCGGTCATCCTCTGAACTGGTGCTGTCTAGCTTTGAAAGCAGCCTTATTAGTAATGTGAAGAATGGTGGCAAGGAAGGTCTGTTTGTGAAGAGCAGATGCATTCCTTTGTGCATCAGTAATGCCATTCTTGTGCAGTCCATTGCATGGTCTATCCTAGGTGTCGTGCCCAGAGTCAAGCAACGTGAACTGGGCCAAATAGAGCCCTAGAAGATCTACCTGACTCTCTAGCAGTGGAATTCCCAAAGGACCAGAAACAGGAGCAGAGCAGACATCCAAACTAACCACAAGCAATATGAGGAACAATGGCCTTGTGAAGACCTCGGCTTCCAGATGATGTGTGACAGGGGAAGCCGTGGCATACGTGGGTGTGTGAACTGCCAGCTGCCCTGAGCCTACTCTGCCCTTGCCCTGTATGCAAGGAGCCAATCACAGAAAACAATTTACACGAGGAAGGGTGTGTCGATTCTTTCTAGCAAAGATTCCATGAGGGCCAGCGAGATTCCTGGAGAAGACTGATAGGAAGTTTGGAAGCCAGAAAAGGTAGATCTGTGTAAGAGCCCACATAGGACGACTTCAGAAGCACTCGGTGAGAGATGAGCAGGCCGATCTATACGACAGAAGGCATAGCCAAAACATTACCGATCTAATGGATACACAAAGCACATGGTTGTCCATTGGGTGAAATTGCTGGGTTACGGGTGACTCCCTTTGGGTCTGGTGGGTGCTTTTTCCTGGGCAGTGGGTCGCAGATCATGAGTCTCGAGAACATTTGTAACTGGGACTGCAGCTCCTTGTTCTCCTCAGAAGCCGAGAGTGTGGTTGGATTTCCCACATGGTGCTCGTACCACAGCAGAATCCCCAGTGAATTCAGGAGAGGTGTAAGGGAGAAGGTACTCCCACAGCACAGTGGGCCTGTGGCTACAATTGCAATGTAAGGACTTAAAGCACAGTCTTCTCTGTGTCGGAGCTGATCTGCTGCAGGCTCCAAGGTCATTCTCATTACCATCGTCATGCAGCTCTGGAAGCAGCAGCCGAATAAGGCGAACCATACGGCAGGGCTTGAAATAGGGCATCTAATTCTACTGTGTGACAGTCTATTTTGGCTTCTCAATACCACTATTCAGAACGTGCTTTTGGGACTACATTTTTCTTCCTAATTGATTGGAATGAAGTAGATTATTTTGCTTGCCCATTCCTCTATAAAACGTAATCTTCTCTTAGAATCTGAGTAAACTAAAAACTCAATGACCTGATGTGAGAAAGAGAGTCAGTATTTTTATTTCAAGTGAGAAGGACAGTTCTTAGCCCCTTCATAAAATCTGCCCTTCACTAGTACCACAACCTTTCTGGCCCAGAAAAGTTGCAGAGTGGTGACACCATTGAATTTTAGATGTGACAGGAGCTACAATAGGGCAGGAAGTGCTCTCTCTCTCTCTCTCTATCTCTCTATCTCTCTCATAAAATGTAACAGAGACATTTGTTATGGAGTTTGGGGACTTCAAAGAATCCTAGCCACCAACTAGTTTTATATTTTCTGGGACAACACACAAGGATACCTGAGTCTGTGAGCTGCCCCTGAACAAAGGACTTTTGGTCAATGACAGAGTTGTGGCTTCCCATGTTCTCCTCCTGAAGGTCTGGAGAAGCCCTGGGTAAGAAATTCATCCCATTCTGTTTGTCAAACTTAATTATGAAATATTGTGAGGTGTAGAGAGAGGTGGGTGAGTATGTGTGTTTCCAGGTAACACAATGGCTTCAGAAACTGGCATGCCCCAAGAAAATTACAGAGGAAGAAAACAGGGCCCATACTGGCAGTCATGGAGATAGGTTGATCCTAGTCACTAGCAGGGCTGGGGACTTGACCTAGGATTCCCAACAACCAACCCAGGTTGGTTTTGTTTTGGTTTTTTGTCACTTTGGAAGAGTCACTGTCCATGAAGCTGGCTGCGGTGTAGCCCCTCACACAACATTTTCACAGTCTAGGATTTGAAGTTGCCTTTATTTATAGCCCACTCAGTCCATGAAATGCTTCAAATGTTTTAAAAGGGGCATCGGACCCTGCACAATTGGCCTAAATAAAATACCAGTGTCTAGCCAGCATGCAGCTTACTGCAGACTGAAATATTCTATCAGGCTGTATCATCATATTTGCAGTGGATATCACTTTCACAAGCAAGAGTAAAGCAGAGGTGCTCAACTCAGTGAGGTGTCACTAAACTGTGAGCATGCCACCCTATTGGGGGAGGGGTGGCTGTAGACACTTTTTTGGTGATGCAGAGAGGACGAGTGGGTGAGCCAAAATTATAAAACAAACAAATAAAACACATGTCCAAAGGCTACACTAAATAGCCCCACCTAAATAATAAAAATTCAAGCCATCTGAGAAGATACCTTTTAAAGGCAGGTTTCTCTGGATTCCAAAGGCACTTTGAATCTGTCCAAACATCAGTGGTTCCTTAACTCAACATTTGCTTCTGAGCCTTTATCAGGAACACTGTGGAATCTTTCGTGTGTGTGTGTGTGTGTGTGTGTGTGTGTGTAGATAGATAGATAGATAGATAGATAGATAGAATAAATACATTTAAAGTAAGGGACATAATGATATATTCCCAACAGTTGAATTTAAAATTGACTTCTAGCCCTATAATACAAATTTATCACTTCCCCAAAGCCAATACTTGCCCAGGAGTTACTGTCTTGTAAACCAGAAAAGGTGTCCCTTCTCCATGTAAGCCCCCTCCAGAGTACATGGCTTGGTGAACAGAATTCAAGCTGGATTTCAGGCCTCTGTATACCCCTCATACAGATAATCAAGCAGCCAAGTGCAGGTCCTGGCAATCCCTCTACTTGGAAGGCTGAGACAGCCTTCACTCTGACCTCAGTCAGATACGCTTCCTTTGTGGCTTCCCTTGGGACCCTGGACTGATTGACACTGCCCCTCTCTAAGGCCGCTATCTGAGGTGGTGCTTTGCTACTTTAACTTCATTTGTGTCTTGTACTTATCAGTTACTGTCTGTAGGTCATTAGTTCTGCCTAGGGTCGGGACCGGCTCCCTATGAACCAATGTGACAGCAGTGCTCCTGCTTAGCTTCTGAACTCTCTCTGCTGCACTGGCATCCATGACACCATGCTATCTGTTTAGAAATCCTGCTGCATCTTACAGGAGCACTTTTGGCTGGTAGCCTCTGTTGCCATGCCCCCAGCATAAGCTTATATCCCTCGGGGAAAGACTACCTGCTTCTAGGTGTTTGACCCAGGTCCCGGTTGCCACACCTACTTCTGCAGCCAGCCTCTTGTCCACCAGTGCCTTCTGCATTCTGAGCCCACACAGCCAGGCTGAGTATATATGCTCCCCCATCTTCTGCCTTCCACAGTCTCAAGTAGGGTAGTTGGCATTCGAAGTTGAAGCCCTGAAGATTTTGTAAGCCAGAAACAAATCAAACTTTACTGGTGGCGTTACAGAGTAGAAGACATTTGCTTAAAACAGATATCAACAACAAAGGCAGTGGTGTTCTAAGGAAGCTCTGCTGCCTAGAACAGTACAGCCTGGCTCTGTGAGGCCCCATAAGCAAAGCACTGTGCTTTACGCTTCCCCAGAGTAAACCCAGAACCTAGGACCATGAAAGATGCTTGGTAAAGAACCATGAAAGATACGTCATGGGTAGGAAAAGTGACACAATGTCAACATTAGTGTTTTGCTAAGAAAGATTTTACTGGCGTGTGTAGTTACTTTTCACACGTAAGACTGAGGCTTGCTTTTCTTTGTTTTGACACAAGGTCTTTCAAGCTAGCCTTGAACTCACTAAGCAGTCAAAGATGACCTTAGCTCTTGATCCTTCTGCCTCTACCTCCAAGTGCTTTGAATTACAGGTATCTTATGTAGATTATAATATGTATTACATCGTGTTAGGATATGGACATTATTATAAGTAAAGTATATATAACAACCACTTAGTGACATAGTGGTTGATATCATGAATTTTGTTGTTGTTGTTGTTGTTGGGGTGGACTATGTGAAGGTTCTTCTTGTACTGTTCAGTTGTTAATTCTGTAGCAGCAGAGAGCTAAGTGCTGGCTGGATTTTGGTATTGTTATTTTTATGGCTCATCTCCTGCCCCAGTATTTTGTAAACATATACCTTCCTCACTGGCTAACTGGCTTCATATAGAATTGTCTGTCTACCAATAGCTGGGAAAGAAAGGGAAGGCAGGACTTCCGGTCTGAGAGAAGGTTTCTAGGAGAAGAGTGGTGGTGATTGAGGTTGTCATTTGGACATATCAGGAAAGACAGAGAAAGAGACACAGAGGTAACAGACCACGTGGACTAGGCTAGTCGAAATAATTAAGTTAGATGAGCTAGCTGGGAATTGCCTAGGCTAGGCCTAAGCTATAATAAAATTAATAAGTCATTATTCATTCACTGGCAGATCCAAGAAACTCTGGCAATATTTTTAACAGTAAATATGTCTGACCACTCTGGAGTTCACTCTGGGGACCAATGAGCTTGTCACAGAGCTTAGGGCAAGTGTTATAGCAGGAGCACAGAGGATCTTAAAATAGCCACACTGGAGTCTGCACCCAGCAAGGATGATGGCTCCCATAGGACTGCATAGATAGAGGCCCTTTGACGGCTCCCATAGGACTGCATAGATAGAAGCCCTTCCCCATCCATGTCCTCTACCTCCTCCCGCAAGACCACGTGTAATTAGGGCAGAATAGCTTACAACTGGTTGGGAAGGGGTACCTGGCCACTCAGGTGAGGATCTTATGACCCTTCCTATGAGGAATGAAAATAGCCGACAGGCCCAGCTGTGATGATCTGTTAGGAGTGGGTTCAGTAGAATTCCTAAAGATGGTAGCAATTTAGCTTGGATAGTAGTCCTGTACAATGGAAAAGTAGAAAAGAAGAAAAGAGAAAAGAGGGCAGCTAAAGGAAATGATACGCATCACTCTCTTGTAGAAAAATATCTAGTAAATTATGAAATGTAACAGTTGTCAAGGGGATTCCTGAATGATCATTAAGAGTAACAATCCAACCGATCTCATAGAAAGAGCCGGGGGGAGGGGGAGAACACTCTGCAGTAAAGAAAAATGGAAAGGAAGACTCTGAAATAGCAACTTTCCTTTACTGTGCTCAAGACAGACACATTCGTCAGCCTGGGACAGTTACAGAATGGGGTTCTGAAAGACAGAGTAACAGAATCCCGGATGTGAATGATAAGCCCCCAGCTTGGGCTCACTTCAGGGGAGTTACGGCTGTACTTAATGCTTGACGTTGCCTGTATTGATTGTTGTAGTACACTACAAGGTAGATAAATATAGCCCTGGGGAGCTAGTACAGGTGCTGGGAAGAATCCAAGAGGCCTGAATGGGTGAAGGCCAGCACCACGTGGGCTCATCAGCCACCCCAGGCTTTCTCCACATGACATAATGCTTCCCACAATTTGTTTCCCAAGAACGTTGTCACCAGGGTCTAGTTGGATGAGCTATCCTAAAAGCCTATAGAACATTGCTATTTAAACTGGAAAAACAATGTCTTTTAAATAAGGTAGAAGTTTTAAAAGTACATGACTCCTTTACTTGCCCTCATCTCTAAATTAGTGCTTGGTCCCTTGTATAATATTTTCCAACATTATATAAATAAATATCGTTCAGTGTTTTGCTTATTATGGTAGAGAGCAGAGGACAGCAGACAGAAAACTCATTTCCCCCTTTTCTCACAGGAAACTTTGTGACTCAGATCCAGCAGGTCTATCTCTGTGTGTGACAATAACTTAGAGACCTTTGCCCTAGAGTTGGGACAACTATTTCACATCAAGTGGCAGTAAGACTGATATGGCCAATACATGACCCTTGCTGGATTTTAAAAATAATTTCACCTCAGATTTTAAACACACAATAACTAAAACACCAAATAAATATCTGAAAAATTGTTGAAACTAGCTAGGGCTAAGTAGGCTTCTAGCTGTATGAACTTGAAACTGAATATACAGGGCCAAAGAAAATAAAATGAAATAAAAATGTGGTCAGACTCATTGCTAGTGTAGACTCAATCAAATACCAAAAATAGCAACAATGTCTGTGTTGGACAAACTCCCTTTCCCAGCACTCCCCCAACCCCCGCCACAGGGCATCATCCCATTACATTTCTCTAAAAGGAAATCATGCATCCGTTGAGATGACACTTGTGCTAGCTTTGCAGGAAGCACTAAAACCTTTCGATGCTCTCATCTCTGCCTCCCCATCGAGGAAACACTGTCTGGCTACGTAAAGGAAAAGCCTGATGTCTGGCAGGAGACTGTTCTGCAGCTTGCAAATCACCTCTCTGGAGCTTGCCTCTTTTCTTTCCCACAGAGACAAGCTGAAGCCAAAGGTTGAAAGTCCTAGAGCAGCGTGCTGGAGTGGTGCCAAGGGCTGAGAGCACTCACTGCTCTTCCAGACGACATATTTGGTTCTAGCACCCATGAAAGGTCCTCACAACCACTTATAACTCCAGCTGCAAGGGATCCACACCCTCCTTGGATACCTGTGTGTGCATACACACACACACACACACACACACAGAGAGAGAGAGAGAGAGAGAGAGAGAGAGAGAGAGAGAGAGAGAGAGAGAGAGAAGAGCATATATTCACACAGGCACATGAAATGAGAACAAAAATAAATTTCAAAGATTCATAAAACGCCCCCCCCCTATTGATTTGAGCATGACGTTCTTGATTTTGTAGACACAGAAGACTTTGTACAACACTATCTCTAAGAAATGTTTCCTTTTGGTGTTCTCCCTGGGATACTTGGAATGTGGTCCCAGTTACAGAGCCAGGAACTCCCGTCCTTGATCTTTAAGGGCTTCTGAGGCTCTGGAAAGTAACCTAAGAGCCAGTCAAAGTGCCAGCACCTTTATAAAACCAGACAGGGCTCACACAGGTTGGAGGCACTCAGACAGGGTCTTTCTATGCAGCCCTGGATGGTCTGGAACTTCCTATGCACACAAGGCTGCTCTGGAATACACCCGCATGCACCACCACACCTGGCATCCACTCCGGCCTTGAACAGAGCAAGGACAGGAAGAGAAAGAGGCTGTGGTCCCACAGTCCCTCTTTAATTAGCCAAAGCTGGATTTATAGGCCACACTTCTCAGTGACTTTGAACCACTAGGGCTCATGGTTCAAAGATCCTGCCAGCTCTTAACAGTATCACCTGATGGGCACTCGGCGACCCAAAAAGATATAGCAAGGGCATATAGGAAGCATCCAATGTTAGCGGCTATAGTCACTATTATTATATGTGACAGGAAAGGAGAAGCATAAGTTAAGTCCTTAAGTCTTTGAACACATTAGCACACCATTTGCCCACTTGTAAGAGGCCTCCTCAGACTCTGAAACTAGGTTTCTAGGGAAACTGGATAGAAACAGAGCAGTTGTCCTCAACCAAGCCTAGCATCAGAAATCTCATGCTGCCCCAGAATTTCAGAGATATAATCTCCAATGGGAGAAACTGAGCAGCTCTGTTTGTAGAGTAATACTTTAAAAACTACTAAAATCAATTATAACAGCAACTAGAACACGTATTATGTGTACCAGACACTATGCTAACTCCATCACACACACACACACACACACACACACACACACACACACACACCTTTTTAAAAATTGAAATGGGTCTTGTTTTGTTACCTAGGCTAGATTTGAACTTATCCTCTTGTATCAGCTTTTCAAGTGGTCAAGAGGGATGTACAAAACACACACACACACACACACACACACACACACACACCTCTTCATTCAATTTTCACAGAAATCCTGTGAGGTACTGTTTCCATAGTTAATAATTGAGGGGAATGAGGTAACGAGAGGCTATATGACAAACACCAAGTTCACACAAATAAGAAGTGCTTAACGACCTGAACGCAGGTCTGAGCTAATAAATGCACTTAACTGCTGCAAAAACTAATGCTTTCATTTACCCGCCCCTCGGACAGGTATTTATTATACATGACCAAGTAATACGCTGAAAGCTGGGGAATATCAAATAAGTCTAGATAACAAACTCCACCCTCAAGATGCCCATGCCCTTATAGTGCTCAGAAAAAGGCTAGAGGCTAAAGAACTGGCTTCATTTTAAAAGCCATATGTCTCAGGTCTCCCTTTGAGAGGCTGAAAACGTTAGCTACTTCCCACTAGCCTCTTCCCTCAATACCCATTTACTCTATCCGCTGACGTTGGCACATCGTCCTCCCTGGCCTGCCTGCAGGCTGCTAAGGATCCCAGCAAGCCCGGGGCAGCCTTGGAGCCCGTGTTAATAAGCCCTGAGAGAGGGCCTCTGTACTCTGCTCTCTAGACTGGCACGGTTCATTCAATCATTTAGCCAGTCCTGCGCGTCCACTGGGGGCGGGCAAATCAGATCTTGGGAAGGGCGTGTGCTTCGAAGCTGGTGGGACGGTTCTCTTCCAGGATTGGGCATGTCACTTAAACCTGAAATAACAACTATTTCGAAATTTCTCAGAAAGAAACGGGGAAAATATTGAGGCTTGCTTTTTAGAATCGTGGCCTGTTAGCGCGGACCAAATCCTTAGACGCAGTGCAAGTGTATCAGGAGTGGTAAACAGCTCCAGGATCCAAGCCAGGCAGATGGGCTCCCGGCTCCATCTGCGACCTCTCACTGCCTCCTAGAGTCGGAACTGAGGATTCTTCCAAGTAGGGGGAAAAAAAAAGTCCAACAAGTCGTCTCCTTGCAAAAAGGCGAGTGATCCTCCCAGGAGGGCCGTCTTGTGGGACGCGGCCCTCGGCTCTGGGTCGGAGAGCAGCCCTTCTGTCTTCTCTGACTGCAAGTGTGTAACTGGGGGAAAGTGGGAAGCCCGGACCTTTCTTCAGGTTGCACAGGGAAAGCAGATGCGGAACCTTTCTTCTCTCTCCCTTGAGCTTCCACTCGGGCCTCTTTGGTAACGGAAGAGTAGAGAGACATTAAATATGGAGACCTCGGGTTCTGGGCCCGGGGAGTCTTCCGCAGTAGAAGTTCCAGGGTCTCCGGACGATCGGTTGTTCCTAGTTAAAGGTATGCTTGCCCTGAGCTGGGATGTGATGTTCCGGAACACATTCTGTTCTGAGAGCCCTTATCCTAGGCTTTATTCTGAACTTAGCCAGTGGGGCCCATATGTCACTGACCGGGTGAAGTCTCCTTGAACAGGGGCGGGTAAATCCTGCTATCTACTCTTCAGTCCATACTGCATTTACCCATCCTTATCTATAGTTTTTCTCGTGCCCTGCCCTTTTCTGATTGCCGCTATCTCTTCTTCCTGTGGAAAAACTTTGTGCTGCTGTCCTAGAGGACAGAGGGAAGGGAAAATATACCCATTTTCAGCCCTGAAGAACCGAGCTTCAGAGCGTTCCTTTGAACCAGAAACCCGAGGTCGTGAGATCACGCAGGTTTCTCAGACCCACTTCCCAAGAGCCGCCTAGCCATGATATTTCGAGTTTTGAATGTAATCCTGAAAGTTTCTGATACTTCGTTGTGCAAATCTCTTTAATTTAAGCTTTATTTTTAATCCCTTCTCTCAATTCTTGGCAGGTGGAATTTTCCTTGGTTCTGCAGCCGCAGCGGGAATGCTGGCTGGATTTGTTACAACATTATCATTAGCTAAAAAGAAAAGCCCTGAGTGGTTCAATAAGGTTTGTGACTCTGAAATCCATTCATAGCATTGCTATTGTTTTTAACAAAGGACAGCTTTTTTGCATAGGAAAAAAATAGTGACCTCTAGTCACATTGTTTTTAAAATACGCCCACAAAACCTCGTGGGTTTAGGGAGTATTACTAGTTGTCAGTCTTGATTTTTTTTTTTCCGTGTGCTTCCTTAAAATTAACAGAATGAGACTTTGAAGAATAACTGAGCAAAACTTTGGAAACTTATTGTTTTCCCTACAGCATGAATAAGTAATTTAGTATTGATAATAAGAGACCTTGCTTTGAAAGAAAAACAGTATCACTTAAACTATTGGTACTGGTTGCAAGAAGTATAGTTCATAGATGTTAAATTTTTAACATTGATTTAGAATGAGTGAACATTTTGTTTTTGTGTTTTAACGCAAGGGCCAGCTGTTATTCAGCCTCAGTTGCTTTAAAGTGCCTGGTACATAGTAGGTGATCATAAAGCATTGGGTGACTAACTGTAACCCACTGGAGACAGAAGATAATTATTCTGATAGCAGGATTGTACATTTGCTGTCTGCCATGTGCCTGCTTTCCCTGGTTGATGGGGAATTTCTTGATATGTATTGTAGTTGCTTATAATGTTTTGTCTTTTCCCCTCCCACACATATTGCTGACTTACTGTTCGCTTCAGCAAGTGTTTACTTGGGATCCTTTATGTTTCAGGCACTCTATGATTAAGGTGGATAGGGTACAAAAATAAACATGTCCTTCCCTCGGGAATTTAAATGTCTGCTGTGAGAGACACAATTAGATATTCACACCAATAACTATGCAATTAGCTTGATGTGTGCTATAGACGAATGTTATGTGAAAAACCATAAACCAATTGAATTCCCTTCCACTTATCTGTAAGAGTCATACTTAAGCTTTGAATGCTGTAACAACAGGAGACTAAAATATATCTAAAATGCTTTCCAATTCCCTCTCAATACTCTAAAGGTTTATGGAGCTACTAAGATCACTTCTGTGGCTCCTCTGGTGGGCCATTTTCTCCTTATACCATGTAATATTTTTAGAGAAGAAATTAATTTGTGGCTGATGTCATTAAGACCTAACCAATATTGGTGCTTTACAGCCAAGCTGTGTTTGGTTTCCAAACCACAGGTTTAATCTGTTTAAAAATCTGATAATGAAAAAAAAAAAACAAAAACAAAAAAACAGGGATTGTCTTGTTTCCACATACTGACAGCTTGGTTCTTTGTTTTGTTCTGGGATTGGATCATAACACATGCCATTTGTGCCCTAACACACTTGTAAACTGTGGTCCAAAAACTCCTGATGGTCCTTGAGACAACTCATTCCCTGTTCATGTTTAGAGACTTGCACTGATGGCACAGAGCAGTGGCATACTTATGGTGGTGGTCGCATGAAACAGTAATTGCAGTCTCTATGTACTGCATTGTGGGACACACCAGTAGTTTTTAAAAGAATTAAAAGGAACTAGCATTAGGCAAGTGTCATTGTTGAAGCGGTAAAATTATGAACTATTCAACAATGACACCTGGCAATGCCTGACTTGTAAAGTTCAGGGGAGGTGGGAGGTGGGAGTGTGTACGAAGCACTTCTGCTCAAGAAGCAGCAGCTGCCTTATCAGCTGAATCAATGTGTTCCCCACCGAGTATCTTGGCAGACTGTCAGTCACTCAGAAGTGGGGTGTTTGTGGCAGGCATTTTCTTAAAAACACAAAGTAGGCCAGCCTGGTCTACAAAGTGAGTTCCAGGACAGCCAAGGCTATCCAGAGAAACCCTGTCTCAAAAAAAAAAAAAACACAAAGTAGGCCTGGCTCTTGAGGAAAACGGTTGTCAGTCTTGGTTGCCAGTGTTAATAAGCTTTCAATTGAGAACACTTAGACTCACTCGTAACTACCATTGTCCATTTGCCAGCATCTCCATACTTAACAGCTTTGCTGGTGAGATGTCATGATTTGATGATGATTTTTAAAAAGTGTTTAACACATGGGATCAACAGTTGAAAGATCTGTATAATGTAGATACCAATACCTTCTGTAGTCAATCTGCATGGGGTAGTGTCCAACAAAGGGCAAAGCTGACTGGTGGGATTTGGATGTTACAAATGGCAGAAATTTTTATTAAAAGGACTCCATATGGCAACCAACCTTCAGAAGACTTTTTTTGTTTAGTACTGGTATATTACAAAGAAGACAAGCTAATAAAATATTTCTTTTTCTAACCATGTCAGTGTGAGGCCCGAGTTTTATTCATGTACTTCAGCTATCAATGAAAAATATAAGAAGGCATTTACAGCAGATTGACTACAGATATGAAAAGCCAGCTTTTAGGCTAGAAATTTAAGAGGTTAACAAAAGTGTAAAGCATTGGTCCTCTGTAGTTTTTGTTTGTTTGTTTGATTGGAAAGATAGTTATCTTAATATAAAAATGAGTATATATATATATATATATATATATATATATATATATATATATATTGGTTTTTCGAGACAGGGTTTCTCTGTATAGCCCTGGCTGTCCTGGAACTCACTTTGTAGACCAGGCTGGCCTGGAACTCAGAAATCCGCCTGCCTCTGCCTCCCGAGTGCTAGGATTAAAGGCATGCGCCACCACGCCTGGCTGAGTTTATATTTTTATATTAATGGATTTGGTACTTTCAAATGACTAAAGTGTATATTTCTTAGTTTTAATTTCTAATACATTAGATATTGATAAGACCCACATAGTAAAACATCTCTGCAGCCTGTGTGTAAAGGAACTTGAGAAACATTGCACAGGTGGTTAAAATGTTCTGTAAGTTTGCTCCACATGGGAAATATTGAAGTTAGCACCTCTCCACTTACCAGATCTCACCCCAGAGCACTGGGTTAAGAATGTCACGTAATGGGGCTGGTGAGATGGCTCAGTGGGTAAGAGCACCCAACTGCTCTTCCAAAGATGATGAGTTCAAATCCCAGCAACCATATGGTGGCTTACAATCACCCGTAATGAGATCTGACGCCCTCCTCTGGTGCGTCTAAAGTCAGCTATAGTGTATTTATGTATAATAATAAATGAATCCTTGGACCGGAGTGAGCGGGGCCAAACCGGGGGTGGGGGGGTGGGGGGGGGGCGACCGGAGCTAGCGGGGCCAGCAGGAGCGAGCGGGGCAACCGGAGTGAGCGGGGCAGACCAGAGCGAGTAGGGTTGACCGGAACAAGGAAAAAAAAAAGAATGTCACGTGAGTAGCCAGCGTCACTCACCACTGCAGACTGTTTGGACTTCTCCCACAATCCTGACAGCTGAAGGTTACTGTTGTTACCCACTCTTCTTAAGGCCTCACACATGTGACACACATAGCCCACTGAGGCACTGTTTGCTGTCCCCACAAACAGCAGGACACAGGCATGCATGGATTTAGCAGTCTGTCCAACATGCCACTCCCCTGCCCAAGGAATAAATGTTACAGCTATTAGCAATACTTTTATTTAATAAGCTGTGCTTTAGCCTGGGAACAAATTCAAATTACAACCCAAAAGGACTTTCAAATGACCATCCTTTCATTTGGGAACTGCCTGTGCTTTTTCTATTTCATGGAGATAATCAGTCCTTTGGTGCTTTATTTTCTAACTGCTGAGTCTTTTGCTAGGAAGCCAAATGCTGAAAAAGAACAGTGTTGAGCGAGCGAACGTATATTTTTCTTTGTAATTCCTTGAATAAAGAGAAAGAGGAAAGTGCAAACTGAAGTAAAAAAAATTATTCCCTCAAGTTTCTTTGGTCCGTATACACACACTGCAAAGAGATACAGAGAAGGGCTGGGAACAGACACAGGTGGGTCTGTGCATGCCTAAGAGCTGGGATTAGGGCCCAGGGCTGACACTCTAGACAGCCATGCTACCACCAAACTATAGCTCCATCCCTCCAAGATTAGTTTTTAAACCAGTACTTTTTACACACTGTTTAAAAATTGCTGTGAGACTAAATGATGTACCATGTGTGGAAAGTATGTGTATGGTATGTGCCCATTTGGTTAGAACAGTTGAAAATACAGAATTGATGTGCGTGTATACATGCAGTTTACTTGAAGTAATTCAGTGCTCTGCAGTCTTAGTGGTGTTCCCTGGCAGAACTTCATCACATACCTGAGTTATTCCAGAACCCTTCTGTGAGTGGAACAAAACAAACGGGTGACCAGACATCCTTCTGATACAGCTTTAAATTCTAATAAGTAAACAAAAGTTTAAAATTACATTACAGGTTATAAGAGCTACCTTAGTGATATAACTATATCAAAATATCGGTCATATTTGTGTGTAGGGAGAATAACTAGATTGACTATTCTGCGGGGGGGTTGGGGGGGCTCAATCTCTATGTTATTTTTCAGGTACGTGGTCTTTCTCTGATCCTGGAGCTCACAGATTTGGAGAGAGAGACTGGAGGCCAGCAGGCCCAGGGATCATTCTGTGTCCACCCTCCCAGTGCTGTCCTTCTCTCCGGCCAGCATTGCTGTGCCTGGCTGTCTGTGAGCCTGGAGGTCCGAGCTCAGAGCCTCATGCCCGTGCTGCAGCACTTCATGCACAGGGCTGTCTCTCCACCCCAGACTGAGTATTCCTTAAGAACCCATTTGGTGTTTACATAAAATGAACCCCAGGATTATACCGAAAAGGGCTAAAATGTGAAGCTTAAACGGTTGACATGACAGTTTGCTATTGATGCTTCCCACAAATGTGATTGATGGGGCAATTCTTGTTACCCACTTTCTCTGTGTTCTGGTGCATACCAGGAGAAATATCCATGGCCTCAAGAATTATAAACACAGAATAGAAAATAGGCTGTCTGTTGATTTTAAAAATATTGAGTACAATAACTACACTATAAGTTGTTCTATTCAACTTCCAAATGTGGAAGCCTTAATTTTTATTTTAAGAGCAGGTGGGGTGGGAAGGGCAATGGAGGGAAATGTAGCTTTTAAAACATGTATGTATTCACAGACACTCATCTGTACACAATACACAGGTATGTATGCACATGAGGCACACACATACATGTGCACTTATATACACAACTTGTATGTATGGCTATATCTAATGTCTTATAAAATAAGATTAGTTTTTGGCAAGTTAAATCTTTTCTGCAAAATGTCAGCCCATAGTATTTTGAACAGAGGGTATGAGTATCATTTGATAGAAGAAAAAACGTGTTTAGATTTTTCTAAAACTTAGAGATCAATCATCAATATCAAGATTCTACTAAAATTCATTTTGGAAGTATGGAGACAATAAGTAATGTTTTCACTTCACAAGTTAAGTGACTGATATACAAATATTACTGTACCTGTTCCTAAAGTTCTGAGGCAAAATTGAGATTCTGTTGCAAATCTCTTGAGTTATTTTCATATGACTATCTTTTTTTATTTGATTTGGTAAAACAAATATGGATTTGTGTTGGTGTGTGTGTGTGTGTGTGTGTGTGTGTAAAATTTCTGTTTTTACCAGGGGCCAAATGGCTACTTCATTTGATTCTAAAATAAAATTGATTCCAGGGCCTATGAACTGGTCCTGACAACAATGATATTGGTTGATGGTCTTGCTTCTCAGTGGAGATTGAGGCCCAGTTAAAAGGCAGGGTGCCAGTGGAACTAGCAGAAACTGTCACAATGTGGGAAAAGAATAAGATTTTAGAGTGTGTGTTTATAATAGAAAATGGCTAGAGAAAGATTTCAGCAATCTGTTGAGGTCTAAAATATCTACCAAAAGAGTTGGTCAGCAAGCATTGAGCATTCGCCGTCTGTCCTTGATGATCAGTGTGATGCAGGTTAGCAGACAGGCTTTCTTCATGCCAGGAACAGTGCCTGTCATCACAAATGCTGTTTTAATGAAAATGCCAGTGGATCTTGATGCAATGTTCTAGGTTTTGCTGGAAGGATAAGTGACCACAGTGTCCCCACATTCAAATGTCCATCAGTCAGAGAACTCATGTGCTTACATAAGTTGTGAAGATGCTACTTAACCTTGGGCTGAGCTGGCTTCCAGGGCCAGGTTGCTTACCTAGGAGTACTGTAATTCTCTCCTAACACTTCTAGAACATTCACTGAGTATTTTACCCAAGCTTTCTGTGTTCATTCCAGGGCACTATGGCCACGGCTGCCTTACCAGAGAGTGGATCTTCCCTTGCCCTGCGAGCCCTGGGCTGGGGTTCTCTTTATGCCTGGTGTGGAGTTGGTGTGATCAGCTTTGCAGTGTGGAAAGCCTTAGGAGTTCATAGCGTAAGTACCTAGCCTTGGGGTATCTGCCTGTTGACTGTGTTGTCTAAAGTTCTTGGTTTTCTAAATTTGCATATATTTTGGTCCCTGTCTTCTGAAGTAATGAACCAGAATATTACTGAATTCTTCCCAATATGTAGGGAGCTTGTTACTAGTAACTTATAAATATATTTTTCAAATATAATTAATGACTGATTCAGAGCTTATCAGTATATAATTCTGTATAAATTGGTATTATTTGTTTAATAAAGTTAGTGATTTGGAACTACTATGTATATTGTTTGATATCCATATACATAATAAAACATTTTAATTAATTACTCAAATTATTACTGTGTTAGATACATGTTTCAGAGAAAAGTTCTAAGCACCCATGCATGTGTGTATGTGTGCATGTGGCCATGTGTCTGTAAAATAGATATCTTGAACTAAAAATTATGCACTAAGAATGACTGGTTTCTTTGTCTTAAATAATCAGTGAGCAGCTCTGTGGACCAGGCTGTCCAGGCAGTTGGTAGTATTGGTGGCACAGATAAACAGAGCTTTCTCATATCCCAATCAGCATTGGGCAGGTGGGTGGGGTGTAAGCCCCAGATGTCTCCAGGTTCTGTGTCGAGCACCGAGAAAGTGGATGGGGACAGCGTGAGAGGAGCAGGTGTTGGGTAAATCAGGCTCAGTGTGTGGCTTGTGAGCTTAAGCTATCTGTTAAATAGGCACGTTGTCCTAGGCACTGTTTGATTGCCGTGAGGAGACAACGTGACCATAACCAAGGCACCTCTTACAAAGAAAAGCTCTCATTGTATTCTTTGCTCACAGTGCACGAGAAGACATGGTGCTCCTGCGCTCACCTCCAGCTTTACTGCACCACCACTGTTGCCTGTTTACCTTCCTCACAGTGGACTGGGTCTCCCTAGAAAAGTCAGAAAACCTGTCACTGGAGGGTTGTTGGTGATTGTTAGTATTTGTCCCATTTCTCCCACTTGAGGCATTATGCCAGACATTTAGACATAGCTAACTAGAAGATGTTACTCTTGGGAGCTGGTGAGATTGGGTCACTTGCCTAATACAGCATACCTTCCTGCCAGCAGACTCAAGCTTGGAACTCAGCTCTGAATGTTTAGGGCCTAGGTTTTCCAACTTTACCTCCACTAGCTAAAATGGGAAATAAAGTAGGGGGAAGGGGAAGGGAGTGTTGGAAGTGATGGATCTGATCTATTTGGTTCTCCATAGCTCACCAAGCTTTCCTAGATGGATGTAAATCTCTTACAGTGCTGGCCTTTAACAGTCATAGAAGAGGAGACTTCTTAAGCCATCCCCTAAAGCAGAAACATGCTTAGGATATAGGCACAAGTGAGCAAAAGATTTACAGCTGTTTAGAACAAGAGAGTGGCTATCTGAAAAGCTGGGAAAGAATGTTGACAGGAGTATGTGAACAGATTAATAGGCTATGGGCAAATGATTTTCTTTCCTAGAAACATTGCTATATGTCAATATTGCTTTTTAAAGACTGCACAGGATGCTTATGCTCATAGCGCCCAGATGTACCATCTGTATGTATGATGTCATTTTTATCAATTTGTACCCAAAATAAAGCACAGCTTCCTGGGAGCTCCAGAGACCGCCCTGGCTGGCTGAGATCTGTTTGGGGACACCTCTGCTCCTGTGAAAATGATAGCCGATGATGCTTTTTGCATTAGCCATGTGGTGCTGGCCAACAGCCTGTGTTCCCAGTGCTCAGTGCTATGTGTGGGTCATCCTCAGAGTGAGAGCTGGGGTGGAGGACGCAGGAACTCATCACAGGCGAGGCCCCACTGCTGAAGCTCAGTGACCACGGAGAAGTCCATCTGACGCCTGCTTAGAGCTCATCCCTAAGCTCCAGCATCTTTGGTACAGGAAAGTGCTCTGCACGCTACCGAAGGAGACACATAAACACCAAGGCAGCCAGCCACCTTCAGTGCTGATCTGCTATGGCAGTGCTAGAACTGATAGGAGATGTGAACACACCCCCATCCCTAACCCAAAGCTGTATCCAGTTTTTCCTCCAAGGGAGGCTCACAGGGAAACAAACTACTCCTACGGGCAGGCCGTATGCCCAGCACTAGGTGGCTAGCAGAAAATGATCTCCACAGCATCTTTGGAGGTCCCTTCTCTCACAACAGCGTGTCAGGACTGTTCCGTGTTAGCATTTTATGTTTTGTTTAGTTTTGTTTTTAATCTTTTTACCCTACCAGTATTGTGTGTGTGTGTGTGTGTGTGTGTTATGGCTTCCAGTTTAGTGATTTTATGGGGTCCCTGAGTGTACAGTTGAGTGGGTCTCTCTCTCTCCTTTTCATACCTTTTCTTAGGCTCTTTTCCTCCCCATTTGTTTTGCCTGATATCGATGTGATAGTTCTGTTTTATCATATTTTATTCCTATCCCCTAGAGTCCTGCTTGTGTTCTAATGAGAGTCATTGGGGCTACCCAGATCTGCCTCTGCAGAGACAGGGCTCCCCTAGCAAAGGTCACAACCCTGTTCCAGGCTCCTAGACAGAAAGGAGGTGATCTGCAGGAGTGGGGAAGTGGGAGGGAACCGGGTGTCCCCATGGGAGGGAAGGTCTATTTTCAATAAAAAGGAATAAAATCAATAAAATAAAAGAACCATCATAAGAAATCAATCTAAATTTTCATAGACCAACAAAAGTAGGTTATCATACTCCCGAGGTTTGGCTTTATGGGCCAGACTGCTATTTTAGTTTCTAGTACATGAACGACTTTGTTTTATGACACCAATAAGAGGATTCTTACCTAAGTAAAATATTTGAGGGAGAAAAAAATATTTTCTAGTTAGCATTACTGAATCTGTGGACTCTGACACTGCATCTTAATGTCCTACTAGGAAGAGAACATAGACAAACCTCTCCCACTTCAGAGGCTGCTGGGCTCATCTGGTCCCTCCGCTCTCCACTTCAGAGGCTGCTGGGCTCATCTGGTCCCTCCGCTCTCCAGAGACACCCCTCAGAAGACCAAACCCTCTGACTAAACCCTGGGCCAGGGCATGTCTTTCAGGGTGGGATTGTTTGTTATCCATCAAGTGAGTACTCTAGAACCCCTTTGTGGGCTACCCCGAGCTGGCTGTGTGCTGGCACACTAGGACAGGGCACAACCCTTCTCCTGGCTCCTAGAACAGTGTTCGGAGCCCTGCACTGACAGTGAGTGAAAGCAGGAGTCTGCCCTAAGCCTGGCTGTGAACTTGAATCTCTGTGTCTAGCCCCACTTGGGGAAATACCACTTTTCTACAACTTAAGGTGACAGTCTCAGGATGACCCAGGCCTCTACAGTGTGGAGGTGGATAAAAGCAGGCAGAGCAAAACTAACTCCATTGTCTGGTAATTGCTACTGCTATCTTGAATTGTGCTCTTTGCTGTAAATCCAGTTCCTCTTGCCTGCCATCTAGTGGCTGATTGTGAGCAGCTCTCCTAAAGCGCTTAACATTTCCTGTTTTAATTCACAGCTAACCCTGCTGGCCCAAGAGAAAACATGTTTAAACTGCTCACATCAGAATCTCAGTGTCTTAAAATGTTTTTGCTTTACTTTATTACCCATAATTATTGTGAAATTTCATTGCACAGAGAACACATAGAATACACCAAGTGTAAAAATACATTTGTATCTTATGTGGTAGTGTAGCATTTAAGCAGAGCTCACAAAAAGGACAGCTGCTAGAAGCTTTGGCATTCGTTGGCCAAAAGCAGTGACCTTACCCAAGGTTAAGGTGAGACCTTTAAAAACAGCTCGAAGTTCAGCATCTATCTACCCCAATGCCCTGACCGGTACTGAGCCAGCATGGACAGCTTGATGGTCCATATGACTTTGAGGGTACTTCTAAATTATGGCTGAATTGTGGTAGTTTATCGTTTGAGTATGATCGAGGCAATATTTCATCACAGTAGCTTTACTAGTGGGGACGGGGGTAGTTGGGAAAGCCTTTCCTGTAGGTTCCTGGTTCCCTCTTTAAACCAGCTGTGCAGGTGATTCCAGGAGACAGGCCCTTCATCCCTGGCAGGTACACATTGGGCCAGTGTGATGATTAGATTGTTACTAGGACAGGTGGCTTAGCAAATAGCTGAGAAGAATACTATCTTAAGTGGAAACTTCTTATTTGTGGAGGAAAGCAAATTTCTGTTTAGTTATTGGCGTGTTACTCATGTAGTGACATGTTCATTTTGGCACTAGTGTCCTTTATTATTTAATAGTTGGTATTAGCTGGTGATCCGAGGACTTCTGAAGAGGTTTAGCTTATTTACAGCTAGACCACCCTGTCTCTCTCTCTCTCTCTCTCTCTCTCTCAAGGTGAAACGTTAGCTATCCCACTATTTCTTAGTTGCTGTAGTTATAACTAGAAGGGACTATGGGTGTGCTCTACCTGTGGTGTGGCCCTGTGCTGTGCACTGTCACCTCAGAGTATTACTAGAGTGTGGAGTATGTGGATCTTTTATATGATGTCCCATGTCTATGGACAGGATTGTGCAGACGCTCCCTTCTAGTCCAGAGGTTGTAGGCTCACCACCATTGTCTCTGCTCTTGTAAGAGACTAGGCCTCTCTTGTGGCGTGTATAGAATGTTCATGATGCCTGCTGGAGTGAGAATTTATAATTTACAGCTGTTGCCTTTGTAGGAGCTGAAGTGTAATAAAATCCAGGAATTAACATTTTCTCTGTTAGAGATTTAATTTTAAATTAATGAATAAATGGAGATTTAACTTTATTACTTTTTTTAACTATTGAAAAAGGAGGGATCTGCCTTTGTATAGCAAGTTGGTCAGCTACCTGTTACTGTAACAAAGTATCTGAGATCATTAATGGCCTCAGGGAAAGATTCTTCAGCCTCCAGTTTTGGAAGTCACAGTCTATGACTGAGTGACCATTGTCTTCTGCTCCTGGGGCAGTGAACGAAAGCAGTGGCTGGCGTCAGGGTGGAGCAGACGGCTCACACCACTAGTTAAGGAACAGAGAGCAAGACTTGCATAGTCCATGTCCCAAATGATCCTTCTCGGCATCCTCCTGACTTCCCCCACAAGGCCCTCTCCCCAAGGTTCTCACCTTTGCTTAGCACCACTCAGAGGCCAAGTCTTTGAGCATGTGGACCTCTGACGAACCGTGTTAATCCAAATTTTGGATGGATGTATGTGTGTGTTTAAACTAAAATGTGTAGAGCCTGTAATTTTTAAAAGGTAATTTATAACTTTTTCTTTAGCTACTTGTTATTAAAAACATGCCTGTGGAAAAGCGCAGCAGACCTCCCCTGAGTTCTGATCATGGGTCAGAGCAGGGGCTTTTCTTTCGGGCCTATTCTCTCTGTCTGAGGACATATCATAGCATCAGATGGAAGTGCTCCAGCTTCGGTGTACTACTCTGGAATGTTTTTTCTCTGAACAGTCATGGGGCCATCTTCACACAGCAGAGTACATAAATCTTCATCACTTTTAATGACTATGTGGTACTCCATTACATATTATAATCTACTTAATTAGCCCCTGCCTCTGGGACCAACTTTTTACTATTAAATATTATAATGAACCTGTTAAGCATACATCTTATTGCACTTTTCTTGATTAAGAAAACTGTCACAGGAAGATGTTAGTGGAAGATGTTAATGTTGAAGCAAGGGGTATTTTAAAATGTTTCTTTGAGGGGCTGGTGAGATGGCTCAGCGGGTAAGAGCACCCGACTGCTCTTCCGAAGGTGATAAGTTCAAATCCCAGCAACCACATGGTGGCTCACAACCATCCGTAACAAGATCTGGCTCCCTCTTCTGGAGTGTCTGAAGACAGCTACAGTGTGTACTTACATATAATAAATAAAATAAATCTTAAAAAAAAAAAAAAAATGTTTCTTTGATATGTGTTGCCAGGGAGCTGTGTAGAAAAGTTGAGAAGGTAAAGATGCACACAGTTCCTAGCTCCCTGGCCGCTGGGGACTTCTGTCTCTCTGCAGTGTTTGCCAGTCTGCTAGATGTTAAACTGGATGTCTCTGCTGTGAAGGATCGCCTGGAGATAGCTGTATCTAATATCTGTGACATTCCCCAGATCCTGTCCTGTTTCCTTTTCTGATGGTAGTTGTTACTCTCCCCAGAGCCCAGCTCTCTTCTCTTTAAAAATCAACGTTAGGGATGTGAATGCAGCATATTTTAACTGTTCTCAGAGGTGGGCATTTGGCTCTATCCTGAGAGACTCTGGGAACTGGTGTCTCTGCTAGGATAGAGAGGATGCACTCTGTTACAGGATTAATTGGCCCAGCCTGGCCAGCTGGCACACACCTGTTAGTGCAGTATTGAGAGGCAGGGAAGAAGGATGGGGAGTTTGAGGTCAGCCTGGGCTATGTAGGTTTCAACCCACATGGGCTATAGAGCAAGACCATCTCAAAAACCAACCAAACAAACAAACAAACAAAAACAAACAAAAAATATTTTCTGCAGTTATTTTTTATAACTGCTTCTAGGTAGGTGTGTGTGTGTGTATGTGTCTGTCTGTCTGTCTGTGTGTACATGTATGTTTGCACATACATATATAATTGATTTATTTTTATTTACTTATTTTTGAGACATACTTTTTATGTTAGCATGTTAGGCTTACTTCTAACCCTGAGAGCCACTGTGAGGGCCTTTACTAAGTACAAAGGAGTTCTTTCTCTGTACTCTTCACTAATTTTAACTTTCATCAATATTTACCAGTGTGTCTTATTAGAACATGGGTCCATCTCACAGTGTCTCTTATTAGAACATGAGGTCTCTATCTCACAGTGTCTCTTATTAGAACATGGTGTGTCTATCCAATGTATCTTATTAGAACATGGGTCCATCTCACTGTCTCTTATTAGAACATGGCATGTCTATCCAATGTCTCTTATTAGAACATGGGTCCATCTCACTGTCTCTTATTAGAACATGGCATGTCTATCCAATGTTTCTTATTAGAACATGGGTCCATCTCACTGTTTCTTATTAGAACATGGTGTATCTATCCAATGTCTCTTATTAGAACATGGGTCCATCTCACTGTGTCTTATTAGAACATGGCATGTCTATCCAATGTTTCTTATTAAAACATGGGTCCATCTCACAGTGTCCCTTAGAGTACATTTATCCCTACTTTATTTCATTTATGCATCTAAATGAAACAGCTGACCCATATTTAAGTAAAACTGTGAACGCTTGCACTTTTTAACCTTGGAGGTGTCAAGGAAGAGAAGGAGGCTTTTAAGTGCTGGCTGTCTCACTGGTTCAGCTAAAGGTTAAAAGCAAGTCTGAGTTTCCTAGCAAATTGTTTAATGGCAGCCATTCTGGAGTGGCCTAATCTAATGCTCTGCCCCCAGGAAAGAGCCAGTTTCTTGTTCTGATTACCACTCTGCCTCCCTTCCTCCTCCTGACAGTGTTTGCTGGAACTGCAGAACAGAGTCGTCATGACCTGGCAGCCTTTCTTCTGTCAGCCTAGCCCACTGAGGAATATTTTCCTGGAATCGTTTAAAAATGAATTGGAAATAGCACGGTGCATCAGCTAGTCGGCTCAAGTCTGAGGTGACAAGAACATCTCTGTCACCCTTATTTCCTATTCCACTGCGGCAGCTCTAATGGCCTAACTCGCACTGGGGAGAGGCATTTGATGTAAATGTGGAAGAGCAATTTGGTGAGAGAGGGCCTGGATCCTGTGGTCTTGTTCAGTGTGAAGTGGGAGATAATGACCTGAATACTTTTTTTTTTTAACCTAGGGAGGGGGGAATCAATTCTTTGGGCACATTTCCAAACTACTTCTTAAAAAAAAAAAACCCACCAATTTCCTTTTATAACTAAAATTTGGTCTCAAAGTATTTTATAAAGTGGAAATATGCATCAGTTGAGGGGAGAGATAAGTGGTACCCTAAGAGCCTCGGGGTTCAGAGGCCCCACACAAACCAGGCTTCATCACCTCAATAGTCCCACATGCACTGACCTCACCTGTTTGGGGGTTTGTCTTTCCCTTGTCCTGGTCACTGAGCTAACGGCTCACATGAGCAGCTCTCTAAATACAGCCCTATATGCAGAAAGAGTTGACACGGTTACCTCCCCTTAAGTGGGATTTTCAAAGCCACCTCTTATTGATTCGTTTCTTAACATTCCAGAGCATTACATATGTTGATAGATTTCTATATAATTATCATCAGTTGTACACAGAAAATGAAGTGTTCTCTGAAATTGAGTTTTCCCAACTAAAAGACTTCCAGAATATATAAGAAACTGTGTGTGTGTGTGTGTGTGTGTGTGTGTGTGTGTGTATGTCTAGAAGTCAATGTTAGGTAACTTCTTCATCTTACTTTTTGAGTCAGGGTCTCTCATTCAGCCTAAAGCTTGCTGATTTGGCTAGAGTGTGGCCAGCAAGCCCCAAATCTCCCAGGCCTGGGGCTACAGGTCCACCCTACTGCACCAGCCTTTAAATGGGAACTGGGCTCAGCTTAGGTTCATGCTCATTTATATGTGTATGCTATTTCTGGTGATATTGCACACATCTGCAATCCCAGAACTTGGGAGAAATCTCTAGTCTGAAGGCCAGCCTGAGCTACAGAAGGAAACCCTGTTTCATGGCCTACATTTGCTTTCATTCTGAGAATTGAGCTAGGTGTGACTTGGCCTCTGGTGATAACTGTTGCAGTTGTCCGAGTTTGTGTTGAAAGATTCTGGATTTTGATGGTGTGCTTGTTTTTCTTCCCTTGATTTTCATCTGGCTGCTCCTGGCAGCTCTGTTCACTTCTGCACCAGTGCCACAGTGCTGGGCACCAGTGCTGCCTACGGCCCTTCCCTAGGCCCCCATCTTTTCCTCTTCAGGGTCTAGCTGCAAGATGACCTCACTCCCACCTTGTGCTGCAGGCTCAGGCCCAGTGGACTGGGCACTGGACTTGGATATACACAGGTGTCCTATGTGCTTCCTCCCTGCTGACCTGTCATTTATTCCCAACCTGTGACCCACTCTTTGGTCACACTCCCCCTGAATGGCAGCATCCACAAAGCTGCTCAGAAACAAAGCCAGCTGGCCACACATAAGTACGTCTCACCGTGTTCTGTCATTCCCTAGATCTTACCTGTCCTCCACTCTGCAGCCTTTCCATCTGGGGCCACTTCTTCCCAATGGGTAATCATACGAGCTCCTGTGCTCCGTCCCTTGCTGCAGCCCTCTGTGCTACTACTGGGATGCTCGAGCACTCTGTCTGTATCTGAACCACATTAAGAGGGACAGACTATACACGCAGACCTGACCCAGCTCTTTGGGCAATCTGTGTCTGTTCCCTCCCCACCACCACTGCCACCATCAGGCCATCTTCCCAAAGACTCAGCTGCTGTCATCTCAGTCCCTGCCCTTGCTGGCTGTTTTTCTGCTGCAGACATGCTCTGGTTACTCCAGCTATGAAATCCCCTCTTCGGGTAGTCACTTCTCCTTGAGCTAGCAGCTCATTAACTGCATCCCCAGTCGAAATGATTCCCGAAAAAGCTGCCTGTGATTGCTGGCTCCACTCCCCACCACCACTACCCTCCCCCCAGCTTCTTTCCCTAGCAGTGCACTGAAGTTGTCCAGGTCACCCTCCATGGCATTTGACACAACTGATTCTCCTCTTTGAGGAGAACCTCCCTTGGCTGGCCCCTCCTCCAGCTTGCCTTTACTGTCGTGGCTTTACACCCAGATCTGATCCCCGTCTCTCCTTATCTGCTCAGCTCCCTCATCTAGACCCTGGCATTTAAAGCAATCCAGCCATCTAGTGCTGTCCAAACAGCTCCAGCCCCTCAGATTTGCCTCCCTGATACATTTGGCCACCTTCACCTCCTTGTCTCATTACGTGTCTCGTGACAGCACACCCCAGCCTGAATGCTTGGGTTCTCTTGGGCTGGCTCTCTCTCTCTCTCTCTCTCTCTCTCTCTCTCTCTCTCTCTCTCTCTCTCTCTCTCTCTCTCTCTTCTCCAATTAGGAAAGGCCTTCATTGCCTCATCTCCCAGTTGAAATAAAAAACCCAAGGTTTTGTTTCATTGCCTGTGTCTCTTCTAACCCATCAACTGCCCTGCCCTACTCGTGAACCCTACTGCCGAGCATGGCTCTGCCCCTCTCTGCCCCTCTCTGCCCCTCTCTGTCCCTCTCTGCCCCTCTCTGCCCCTTTCTGCCCCTTTCTGCCCCTCTCTGCCTGTGGTCATCTTCTGCTTGCACAGTGACAAGTTTCCTGTCCAGTCTCCCAGCCTCACCTTTATTTCCCCTTGATTTCCCCCACATGGCAGCCAGAGATCTTTTCAAAATGTAAGTCAGATGGATCATGCCCTTTCTTCATTTAAAACCCTTCTATGGCTTCCTGTTAAAAGGGTTACTGATGGAGCCCCGCTACCTCTCTGACCACACCCAGACTCACCACAGTTGGCCGCCCAGCCGCTGCTCTTAAGTGCTGCCTGATTACTTGGTACTGCAGTGCCCGGCTTCTTAGCTTTTCCACCCAAGAAAAGTTTACATGGCCCTGGCTACACAGGAACATAAACGTTATACAAATCAGACTTGGACTACTAATAAAGCCTTTTCTGTTTCAGTGGTTAGTCTGAGTTGCTTTTTCACATTAAATCAACAATTATGAATATGATGGTGAAAAAGAAAATATGATTTGGAGAATTTATCAGAGGAGCGGACCAGTTCGGTTTTTCAGTGTTTAATTCTGTAACAGGTGAGAGGTTGGTTCTGAGTGCTTTCTGGGGAGATTCTCTACCTATCCCTGTGTTCTACTTAGAAGGCCTGCCTCTGACAGAGGGAAACACTTTGGGGCACTACTCTTTGTAAAGACTCTCACTTGACCATTTTAGTCAGTAAACAACACAATTAGATTTTTAACCTAATTAAAAAAAAAAAAACACTACAGTTTTCATGTTATGGATTTCAAACCACAAAGCAAGCTTCTGATTGCTTTCTTCATAGAGTGCCCTCCCTGTGGGAGCAGCAGCCACTCCAGGTCAGCCTCGACTCCAGGTCAGCCTCGCCGCTGGCCCCGCCCCCTAACAGCCCTGTGTTCCGCATTGAGGAGTTCCTCTGCTGACTGTTGTCACGTTTTTCTCATATTTTAAAATAGTTTTGAAGGATTAAAACATTCTCTCTGCCACTATTTATTCTGTTGTGTGTCCAAGACTGTGGGTGTGGTATGTGTGGTGTGTGTATGTGTGTGTTGCTGCTATCTTGGGTTGAATGTGGCTGAGGTTCAAGAAAGGCCTAACTAGGAAAAGTAGTTACGATGCCCTTAGTCCTTTTGTAGCTTTTTCTTTCTTTAGATTTCTTCATTCGCCTTCCAAGCAGCCCCCAAGGGGCCACAAGCCTTCCCACTCTATTTGCTTCTACCCTGAGAATCGCAGCATGTCCCATGGACCTGGCTGGCCTACCTTAGGTCTGGAGTTCCTATACTGACCCTTTTCCTCCATAAGTACTTACTATCCCTGTCCCTGTGCCCAGATCTGTTCTAGAGGACAGGAGTGTGCTGATAAATCCGGGTGAGTTCTCTCTGGCATATCTGTAGTATTTTACATTTAGCTGTTTATAACACATCATGTAATGGGCTATAAAGCACATTGCTGACACAGGGGTTTTAAAACCTAGCTCAGCTTAGAGGACTGAGAGAGGTCTGCAGTAGGATGATGGTTGCTAGACTCTGAAGAAATTGAAAAGGAAGGTTCCAGAGCTGGCCAGGAGAGTCCAGGTGGAGTGACTGAAGGCAGCGGCATGGTGGCAATTGTGGACAGTCTGGATACCTGCTGCTGGTCCTGATTCCCGACTTCTGTCTCCTAAGAGATGTAACCAAAAGCTCTAAGGTAGCATCCTGCCTCAACTGTAACGTTACATTGCATTTTTAATAGATAATTTGCATTAGGTCTCTACTGAAAGGAGCAATTATGGAAGGCCGGTAGGTGCTATCTGGCAACATCTGTGTGTGTGCGTCCTTGAGTAGTCCCCCATCTGCTCAGGGCCATGAACATCTCCCCGTGTCCATGCTTGCCTTCTTAGCACGAGACTTACTGCAAATAAACAGCTACTTCGTTTGGGCTATTCTTTATTTTAAAATGTTGTCATTTTTCACTCTCCAAATTGATTTAGTTGTGACTGAGGGAAAAGGCTGAAGAGGCAGCTGCCATAAAGATTGTGTTTCTGAAGAGGCTCGGTCTCTAGAAAGAAAATGACTGTGGACAGAAGCCGCCGTCCAGCAAAGAGTCTTTATGTCCTTGAATCTCACACTCGAGAGCACTCATCCTGGAAAACAGCTTGACTGGTCAGGAGAGTCATTCCAGAAGGGAGGTGGGGACAGCTGTCAGGCTAAATCTCTCAAGTGGGAAGTGGAACAAAGAAGCAGGACCATGTGGGCCATTTTACAAGGCCCCTCTAAATGTTGGCCACCGTTCAATGAAGATCGAAGGGTGGTTACTTTCTTTCCTTTTAAATTCCGGTTTTTGACAGCTCACTGCCATGAATCTGATTGTTAGTGTGGACAGAATTTAACTGTGTTAAACCGTGTGTCATGGTGGCTGTTTCCTCCAGGCAGCCCTTCTGGCTTGAAACCATGGAACACCATCAGCAAATCACAAGGCTAAGGGTTCTGCTGACAATTTCCCAGCTTCTCTGCTGGGACCTGCTTTCCTGGCTGCAGTCCAGCAGCGGGAGGGAGGAAAGAGTTCCCCTTTAAGTCTATAAAATACTTTTTTTCTGCCCGAGGCTCAACATCCTAAAATTGAGAAATTACAAACGATAAAAGGGCTACCTGTCCCTGGTCCTCTCATTTGGGAGAGCAAGAAGAAGTGCTCTGAATGTTCATCACGTGGGCAGAGTTGATGAGTGGAGAAAAAATGCCATCATGTGTACTGGGGCCTTTGTAGTTTATTACGGTTTTCATAAAAGTGCAACATTTACATCTTCTCAGAATTTGAAATTAGTTCATAAGACTGTCCCAAAAAACACAGACGAGATAAGATATACCCACGCCAGGTTTGCAAGGTAACTTTATTTCACTACTTCTAATGTACACATTGGCTAAATGTTAAAAAGTCATTTCAAAGATACCTTCATTTTATAAAAGGTTAAGGGCCATCTTTCGCCATAAGAAATTGGGCTTAGGGAAAGATTATTGTTTTGATGTTTGTTTGTGTGTGTGTATGTGTGTGTTTTATATATAAATTTGTTTATGTGAATGTGTGTGTGAGACTGGAATTTATGTTACCATGTGGACTATGTACCCACAGAGGCTATCCGATGTTTCAGAAGTTGGAGCTAAAGACAATTGTGAACCACCTGATGTGGGGGTCCTGAAAAACCAACCTGGGCCCTCTACAAGGGCACAAAGGCACTCTTAACCACTGAGCTATTTTGCTGTTTAATTTGGATGCAATCACAGGCTTTCCTTTGGCAGGAGAAAGAAGGGGTGTGCTCTTCCCGCGTAGACCAGATTGCCCCGCCTTCCTGCTGCCTTTCGCGGGTGTGCACCATGGTTAGGATACAGATAAAAATCCTTCCTAAACAAACGGTTCTCCTACTAGATACACCGAACCAAGAGCCCATTTCTCCAGCCAAGCTGCCTCTTGGCAGAAAGCACACCCCTCCTTGTTGTGGTTCAAGGTTTTAGCCTCATTTTCATCTGGAGTTGCCAGAACCAATCTCTTGCTATGTACACTAAGAACAGCAAACAAATAATTCCAGGGTTCTGGGTTGGGCTTTGTATATCAATAGTAAAGAATATGGGTTTGTAAAACAAACTACAGTATGTCCTTGGTGGAGGTGGAAGCCCTTTAAAAAGCCATGGTGCAGGCTTGGCAGTTGTAGGAGCAAGAAGACCCAGCCTGCGCGCTGAGCCCATGCGCAGCACAGTTGAGGGACTGCGCAGCCGCAGTGGGAGGGAGGGCTGCATCTGTACCGCATAGCAACGGGCCGTTGTGGCCTCAACTGTCTTCCTCACCCTGTTCACTTACTCTACCTGAGCGCGCAACCATGGCCTGGGCTACAAGCATCTTGAGAACCAGCAGAAGAGTGAGTACAGCCAGGGTAGATTTCAAGGACTTTGGCATAGCTCTATGGCCCAGTCAGGTGCAGCGTGTCCCTCCCAACCGGGCCTGGTGGAGCCTCACCCCCACGTCCTCCATGGCGACCGTGAAGGGTGAACTTATCCAGCACATCAGCTCCGAAGAGCCTGTTCTCCACAACAAGATCTCCATTGTAGGAACTGGATCAGTCGGCATGGCCTGTGCCATTGGCATCATAGCAAAAGGCTTGACTGACGAGCTCGCCCTTGTTGATAATAATGAAGAAAAAATGAAGGGTGAGACGATGGATCTCCAGCATGGCAGTGTCTTCATGAAAATGCCAAATATTGTTTGCAGCAAGGATTTCCATGTCACTGCCAACTCTGAGGTAGTGATTATCACAGCGGGTGCACGCCAAGAGAAAAATGAGACACGCCTAGATTTAGTCCAGCGAAATGTAACCATCTTTAAGGCAATGGTTGCGGAAATTATCAAGCACAGCCCTCGCTGCAAAATTATTATTGTTTCCAATCCAGTGGATATCTTAACTTTCGTAACCTGGAAGTTGAGTGGGTTTCCCAAAAACCGTATTATTGGAAGCGGCTGTAACCTAGATACAGCTCGTTTCCGTTACATGCTTGGGCAGAGGCTTGGAATCCACTCTGAAAGCTGCCA